>LOJH01003540.1:0-30859 GCA_001685095.1 Ellobius talpinus | reverse complement strand
AAGAAGAAGAAGAAGAAGAAGAAGAAGAAGAAAAAGAAAAAGAAGAAGAAGAAACCATGTGTTGGCTTGGGCAGCACACTTGCTAAAATTGGAACAATTATGGAGATGATAAGCATGGTCCCTGTGCAAGGGTGACATGCAAACTTGTGAAGCGTTCCATATTTTTGACTTGTTACTAAGGATGCTTCTTTCAAAGCTGATAATGCTGAACTATATTAAGTGACATGTTAAGCCTACTTTGTTCATTGATGTACTGGAACTTCAGAAGATCATTTAAGAAAAAGATGCATTACTGCTTTTCCTACTTTGGTCATTTCCAGTGAGTAAATAGATGTTTTGAATAATAAAAGACAATGAACCAGATGGTGTAAAAGATATATATGGAATAACAAACAAAATGGGAATGGGTGTATACATCTAATGGCTCATGGGACATAAAAATACACTCCCTCTGCAGCCCACTGAGCCGACTAGGTTCTTCTCCTCATGGGGCCCTGTGTGCAATAGTTGCAAGCAGCAGCCTGCTTGGGAGTGTGCAGCCTGGACCTTGTTCGGGTTGCCCCCAGGGCCTTTGAGATAGTGTTTTCTGGTGGATACACATGTCTCTGAGCTCATGTTGTCCCTACTCTATGCTCCAGACCTGATAAGGAGGCAGTTTCACACAGACCAGGGCATCAGGTCATCTGCTTAAGCTTCAGAATAAGGAACATGTGTTTGAGGCTCTGGGAAAGGCCAGGTTCAAGTTCCCTGGCCACCAGAAGAAGTAGGGCTTCACCCAGTTTAATGCAGATAAATATGAAGACTTAGTAGCTGAGAAGCAGCACATCCCTGATGTCTGTGGGGCTAAATACATGCCTATATGTGATCCCCTGGACTAGTGGTGGCTCTGAACTCTTGAGGGCTACCGCTGTGCTGAGTTCCATATTCTGCCAATCATGTTTGCTAATAGCTCTCAAATTCAAAACAAACAAATCAGCCAATCATAAAGCCAGATGTTGTGGCTCATGCCTGCAATCCTACTACTTGGTAAGTGGAGGCCGGAAGGATCAGTATTTCAAAACTATCCTTGGCTACAAAGGGAGTTCAAGGCCATCCTTGACTACGTAAGACCCTGCCTTTAAAAACTGCTCAAGCGTGTGTGTGTGTGTGTGTGTGTGTGTGTGTGTGTGTGTGAGAGACACCCACATGCCACAGCTTTCACGTGGTGGTCAAAAGACAGTTTTCAGGAGTTGGTTTTCTCCTTCCCCATGAGATTGAACTCAGTGTTCTTCAGGTCTCCACCACCATTTCCATACCTCCAAGACTGGAGCAGTTCCTTGTTTCTTCAGGTTTGGGGCAATGTGACTTCTTTTATGATTTGCCAATGTTCCATTTACTTGGGCAATTCTTTCACTAACGTCTATCTCTCTCACAAAGATCTTTAAAAGCGGGACATTCTGAGCACCAAAGTGCCTGGCAGGTACTCAGTGGGCGGATGGCTCTGCAGGAAGGCAGGGCACAACCTGAGACCACAGTGGATCCATAAGAGAGGATCACTCCCCAGGGTGATCTGTGGAATTAAGAGCAAGCTTCAGCTGTGGCTGAGGATAGACACTCCAGGGCAAAAGGAGCACTGCAGAGCCCCAGGGGACACCCAGCTACCGCCTCCGCGCTTGTGGTCCTCAGTTTCCCCAGCAGTTGCCTGCAACGGCCCTTGCAGCCCTGGGTCACACTAGGCCTCCGTGCCCCTCGAGGGCGCTCCATGTCAGACCTCCAGAGCAGTCGCGCTCGGCTGAGGTCGTTCTAGCCGCGCGGCAGCAGCGGCGCGGGGCGTGTCGGGAAGGCGGCGGGCTAGTGCGATCTTCGGTGGTGGCGGCGGCGGGAGCCATGGTGGGTGGAGAGGCCGCCGCGTCAGTGGAGAAGCTAGTTTCCGGGGTGCGGCAGGCGGCCGACTTCGCCGAACAGTTCCGCTCCTACTCGGAGAGCGAGAAGCAATGGAAAGCGCGCATGGAGTTCATCCTGCGCCACCTGCCTGACTACCGAGACCCACCCGACGGCGGCGGCCGTCTGGACCAGCTGCTGTCCCTCTCCATGGTCTGGGCCAACCACCTCTTCCTGGGCTGCAGGTGCGGACCCCCGCCAGCCGGCTGTCCCCGTCCCCATCTACCGACCCTCAGTTTGGCCATACCCCGCCCCATGCTGAACCCGGCCCAGCCTCCTATGGCCTTAGCTGCCTCCCCTTTTAGCAATCCGAGGGAAGACGTAACTCTAATCTGAGCCTCGCTCTCTTCTGGTGACTGGGTTGTTAAATGCATCTCCTCTGATGACTGCAGCAGTTAAATGATGGCAAGTGCTATGCAGGTGGGCTCGAGGACGGCTGGATTGCTATGGTCATTTTTTATTACTTTTTATTATCCCGGAAGCTTGCCTTTGCAGAGTGTGTTTGAAGTCCATTAGTTCCTGTCACCCACATGGCGAAAGTGCAGACCGAAGCTGAGACTTCCTCCTCCCCCTCTAGATGAAGACACTAGCAAGAGGATGTGATATATCGCACCGTTGGCTGGTGGATTTCACCGCTAAGACAGGATGTAATCTTTGCCACTTCATTTTCCTCTTTGCTTTCCCTCTTAAGGAATGGTGCTTTCTTATTGTTGTCCCAAAACCCCCAGGACCTTTGTGATCACACCAGGAGGCCAAGAGCGAGGGCCAGAGATTCCTGGCAAGGCATTCTCTTTAGTCCACCGGGAAAAAAGCACTAGGTTTTTGCACTCCTTTATGGTTTTTTAATTTTCATTTTTAAAAACTTTTTAAGGCAATCGTCCTTTTAACTGAGGCTGAACTTCAGTTTATTATATAGCCCAGATAGTCCTGGAACTCCATATACTGAAATTATGTGTGCATCTCCAAGCTCTTATAAAGGCTTCTAGAGTTTCTTAAAGTTGTGTTAAAAATAGGACCACCTGACTCAGACCTGATTTTTGTATCCTCTAGCTGGTCACATGGCCCCTCCAGAACAAACCACTTGGTTTGCTTTTTTGGTTTTGTGCTAGGGATGAAGCCCAGGCCCTTGCACTAAATAAGTACTCTACCTCTGAGTACCTCCAGCCCTGAAGATACTTGGTTTCAGATATTTGTTAGAACGAGATGTAGGGAAGCTGTGCCCGACACACGCATCACCCACGTATGCCCACCCTCCCTTTGCCTTGTAAGGTGCCCTCTGAAATCGTAGTTTACAGGAGCCAAGTTCAGACAGATAACTGAGCTGAACAAAGGAACGAATGGTGTTATTTTCATTAGACCGATACTCTGTGTGTTTTAAAAATAAGTTTTTGGCCCTCAAATCTCATCCATGAATATGTACTACCAGATGTATGATGCTCTGTTTTTCTAATTTTATTTATTTACAGCTATTTTCAATTTTATATATATGCGCATTTTGTCCACACATATGAGTAGCCTGATGACAGTGGAGACCAGAAGAGAGCACTAGGTTCCGTGGAACTGGAGTTGCAGATGGTTGTGAGCCAGCATGTTGTTGCTGGGAATCGAAATGGATGGATCCCCTCCCAACTTGACACTCTGGAAGAGCAGCAAGTGCTCTTAACTGCTGTTTTTGTAATTTAAAAAAAATTTAAACTTTGATGTGTATAGATATGTAACAGATACGTACTCAGTATCCTCAGACGCCAGAAGAGGGCATCAGATTCCTGAGAACTGAAATTATAGCCATGTAGGAACTGAACCCAACTCCTCTGCAAGAGCCTTAAGTGTTCCTAGCTGCTGAGCCATCCCTCCAGCCTCTGTGTTTCTAATTCTTCAAACATCTGCTATCTTGGCAGTCTTCGGGCCTCGTTCTGTACCCACAGGTGGGGAGAGCCACTTGTTAACCATGTGCTGAACACTGTAGTTTCCCCTGAAGTATCAAACCAGCACCTTGCAGATCATGGTGTGTATCTGGAGTCCCAGCTACTGAGAAAGCTGATAGGAGCATTGCTTAAACCTCAGATGCCATAGTGTGATCTTACTAATGTACAGACAGCTCTGTAGTCTAGGAGTTGTGTTTACAGTCTCACAACCTACACTCTGTTATCAGGCCCTAGAGACAGTGCGGCTTCCCAGGTCTTTACCTTTCTGCTTTTTATCGTGCAGTTACAGTAAAGACCTTCTGGACAAGGTGATGGAGATGGCTGATGGGATTGAAGTGGAGGACCTGCCCCAGTTTATAACCAGAAGTGAATTAATGAAAAAGGTAACGAGTAGGGTGACAGTCCCAGCTTTGACACTGTGCTGTGTTGTTTTGCGCACTCTGGTTTCCCATTTCCTCACAGTTGGTCTAAACCTTTTCATAACTAGACAACAACTCAGCGTGATAGATTATGTGTTGTTGGTGGAGTAACACACAGGCTCAGTCTCTTCGTTTATCTAGAACACTTTTCTCTTGGTGCCAGGGATTGAACCCAGGTTCTTTATGCTAGATAAACTGGGAATCAGTAAGGAAGAGCCTCCTTCCTCCAGCTGTCCCACTCCTGAAGGACCGAGTGAACATAGCACAGAGATTTTACACAGTATCCATCACTAGATGAATGAATATGGAAATACAGTCCACATACACAGTGAAATTCTGTTCAGCTGTGAAGAAAAATGAAATTGGATGTTCATGGATAGAAATGGAGGTCATTATGTTGAACAAAATAAGCTAGAATTCAGAAAAACAAACATGTTTTCTCTCATAGGTAAAATGTAGGTTTAAGTGCATGTGTTGTTTTTGTGTTAAGGAGAATGGAACCTAGAGCTTTGTGTGTGCTAGGCAAGTGCTCTACCCCGAGCTGTACATACTCTTTTCACACTGGCTCCTGCCCAGGCTGACTTTGCCCTTTAGCTAGGCAGGCTTGAGGTTTCAGTCCTCTTGCCTCTGCCTCCCTGGTGGCCTGGATGCCAGATCTCTGCCCCCAGGAACAAATATTTTGCTTGCTATTTATTTATTTATTTATATTTTTGTGTGTGTGTGTGTGATAGGATCTTGCTCTACAGCCCTGGCTGGCTTGGAACTTGACGTGCATACCAGGCTGTTGGCAAACTTCATAAGATTCTCCTACCTCTGCTCCCTAGCTCTGGGATTATAGGACTAGGTCCCCAGATTTGGCCTGTTTTGCTTATTTTTCTTTCTTTATTTATTTTTTTAAATATCTTGCTTAGAGTGCTAAAGTAAGAAGTACTTCATTGTAGACTAATTCATCCAGGATCTCTGCTTCAGCAGGTCAGGGCTGGACCAGTCTTGTGGGGACTGTCTGACTTGCTGATGAGGAATGTGGTAGGGTAATGTCCAGACAGCACAGCTGTGCTCTAGTCTTAGGGCTGTGGCCTTGTCCACAGTGAGCTTTGTCCTAGAGTCTTAAGTCTGGATCCTGGATCCCTGGGGCCAGGGAGAGGCAGAAGGAACTTTGGAGATTGGGGCTGTCTGTCCCAGCTAAGTGCCCCAAGACATTCATTCTTCCCACATCTGTCCTGGTCTCTTCAGGCAGAATTGCTCTTTTGTTTCCTAAAGTCCCTTCGATATCTATCTAGGCCTTTTATATACAATTCCAAATTATTTATTTGGGTAGAGTGTAAGATTTACTGCTAAGCATGATACAGAAGATAGTATAGCTGTGTAGGAGCCAAGATGCAAGGCCTGCTATGATACCACAGACTTGGGTGATAACCTACCTTTCAGCCACCAGATCTTCAGATTTACTTGCATTAAACTTGGTAAAGCCCCACTTCTGTGAAGTAATATGGGTTTTTTGGCAGCTAGTGAACTTGAACTTGATCTTATGCAGGGCTTCCATCACATGCTCCTTATTCTTAGCTTAGTGCAGAGGGACATGATGACCTAGCCAGTGTGAACCCAGGCCACTGTGTTCCGGGGTTTACCAGAGGCGGCTCAAGTATCTGTCTGGAGCCTGTGAGCCCCATTACAGAACAAGTCAACATCTTGTTGATACAAATACTGGGGAAAGGGTGGATTCATGTTCACATGTGAAAGCCATATTTGGACAAACATACTTGACGCTCCAGGGCTTTTAAGGAGACAGTGTGTGGACACAAAGTGGGAATTCTTTCCCTTTTGTCTTCTGCCCTAAGTCACAGATGTCAGTCTTGGGCCTGTGAGATGGCTCAGCAGAAAAAGGTGTTTGCTGGCAAGCTTGATGACCCGAGTTCAGTACCTGGCACCCACATGGTGGAAGGAACGACCTGACCTCCTGAAAGTTGTCTGCTAACCTCCAGTCATGTGCTGTGGCCTGCACACATACATGAACACTCTTATGGAAATAAATAATAGCATGTAAACTAAACAAGAGACTCCTCTTGGAGGTTGGGGATGTGGCTCAGTGGCAGAGTGCTTGCCTAGGTTTGGTACTCTCTAGGAACCCCAATAAAATGAAAATTTCTGTAGATAAGTCATCCAGCAGCTGTGACTGGTTTTGAAAACCATCTCTGAGTCCTCTGTAGAGCGCCCCAGGGTCTTCCAGGTAGTGTGTCCTTCCTTTCATGTCAGATAAAGCTGAAGAGTAGTAGGCCAGACATCTAAAAGCCTTGTCATTGTGCCAGCCAGAATTGATCCTCAGCTCTAAAATTAGAGTTTAGTTGGGTTTTAGAGTGAGCTGGCATGTGGAAATGAATCACTCAGCATTGTTGGCACCTCGAGGCCAGACAGTGATGATGACTTAGACATAAACTCTCTGGAGTAAAGTTTTAAAAATACATTTTACCCTCCTGCAGCTTTTGGCCAGGTGAATCTCTGCCTGTCCAACTCTCTTTTTATTCTGAGGAGTGAGTATGATGGGTGGGGTTGCTCAACAGTTGGAGTGTGTGCTCTTTTCTGGAAAAGGGGCATTCAGCACAAGTATATTGTGCAAACGCCTTGGTTATCTAATCACCAGCAACCCCTGCCACTGAATCATCAGGCCTTTAATCCCGGCACTCTGGAGGCAGAGGCAGGCAGATTTCTCAGAGTTTGAAGTGAGACTGGTCTACATACCTAGTTCCAGGTCAGCTAGGGCTACATAGAGAGACCTGGCCTCAAAAAGAACTAAACAAAACAAACCTAGAATGATTGACAGAGATGCTGTCATTGTTGGTGCACAGACATTGTTATTGTCGTAATCTGATTCTTCTCCTGAGAACATCTGTCCCACGAGGAAAGACAGTTGTGTGAAAGTGACCACAGGTAGCAATGTGAAAATCAGAAAAACAGGTGTGCCTACATGTCACGAGGTTCTGTTCTCTGCACAGTCGCAGCCAGCTCTGAGGCCATGTTTTCGTGAAAGCTGTAATCAGACATGGACGTCCATACCTTTAATCCTAGCACTCAGGAGGTAGAAGTGAGAAGGTCAGGGGCTCAAGGTCATCCTTGGCTATATCCTTGCCAGTTGGAGACAAGCCTGGGCTATGTAGATCCTGTTCAGGGAGAGGGAGAAGAAAGAAAAACTAGATCTGACTCCAGGGGTCCAGTCTTGTAGTCCTGAGTCCAGGATAGTTGGATCACCTGACAGCACCCTCTGGAAAAGACAGTAGTCTGCGTCCGTCCAGTTGAAAATCTGAGCAAGGGGCTGGAGAGATGGCTCATTGGATAAGAGCCCTGGTGACTCCTCCAGAGGTTCCTGGTTCAATTCCCAGGACCTGCATAGTGGTTCATAATCTTCTGGAACCCTAATCCCAGGGACTCTAACTCCCTCTCCTGGCACCTCCTTGGGCACCAGGCATACACTTGGTGCACAGACATGCAACACCTATCTATATACATGAACTAAATAATTTTTAAAAAGAAAACCTGAATGAGATGGCTTGGGATGTCTACCCTGGGATGCAGGTAGTTTCCTTGGTCATACTGCATTCTCCTGAGAGGAGAAAGACTGGTATTTTATCTTTGCTGAGGATTTTTTAGCTTAGCTAGAAAGTAGGTCATACCTTGAAATCTCTGATTACTAAAAAGACTTTGTTGATTCACTCACATGCTCAGTGTTAAGGGAATCCATTCAAACCCAGGGTGACAGTCAGTGGTTTCTTCACACCCTCCTTGAAAGTTTTCTAAAGCTAAGTTTAAATTTACCACAAGTGCTAGAGAGCACCTGGAAGGAATCTGTGGGCTCCAGGTCACCACTGTTTGCAGACTCACTTTGACAGTTTCTAATCGTGTGAACTCCAAAAATATGTAACCTTCACATCTCCTAAATGCCCTGACTCAGTGTGGAGTGCTGCAAATTACTACCTGAATGTGGCCGTGTTGGATTTAGAACAGTGAGTGTCTGTGAGAGCAGAGGCTGGTGGCAGGAGTAGCATTTTAAGTATTTCCGTAATAACTTTAAATTGTGAACGCTTATAGACAGCAAGCCTCAAGTTGGGGAAGTAAGGTTCTGGTTTCCAAGTGGATCATGTGGTCAGTGTTTAGCTGCATTTTCTTAGGTAGTAAAATATTAATAATTTCTGAGTACACTTGCCATCTGGGTCGAGCATAAATATTCCATCACTGCTTTATTTGAATGTGTGAAAATAAACTTGATTCATGGGATTCGAAGGCTGTGTAACTTTTTCTTCTCTTTTTTCTCCCAGCATCAAAGCTAAGGCAGATCTACCACATTTCCACCCCTGGGGACAGACTTAGAAAAGAGACCAGGGTGGAGGTAAACCATGGCAGCTCTTGAGATTCCTGGTGTTTGCAGCACAGAAGCAGCTGAAATGGAAAGGGACGTGTCTACAAGGGCTTCAAAGAAGTCTTGGTTCTTCCAGAAGCTGTTGCTGTGAAGTGCAGTATATATGCATATTCGTGTGTTTATTAAATGGCGGACTCTCCGAAATTTTGTCGGCGTTGTCAAAGCCAAACTTTGTTTGAAATGCCTTTTATGTTGGCATAATAATGACAGTGATTTTTTTTAGCAGAGTACCTTTAAATGTAATTCTGGCTTTTGCTCCACCCCCACCCCCTTTTGTCCTGAGGCAAGCCAGATTCCTTATTTCTATCTAACCCACTCTCTGCTTGTTCCTCACTGCCAATTGCCACCAAAGGACTGCATTAACCGACGGTGTCACTGGAGCACCCCCACTGCTGGCCTCTCAGGTCTGTATGTAAGAATGGGAATCATGTGGCAGGCCTGAAGTAGCCGAGCTAGCTCATAGGAAGGAGGACACTTAACACAAAAGCTTCTGGTCTCATCTTAGAATTCACTGAGGGCCAGAGATGTAGCTCAGTGGGAAAGGGCTTGCTTAGCATGCTTGAGGTTCTGGGTTTGGTCTCCAGTATTACAGAGAGACAGAAAAAAATAGCTAGTCAGATAAAAATTCCTGGAAGTTTATACAGCTTTGTCCTGCCAGCTAGCTGATTTCCAGACTCTCTAGGTCTCCTGGGCTGCTCGTGTGCTTATTTTCTCTGTTTCTGGAAGGCTTTCAGACATGAAGAACTGCCTTGCACATCGCCTCTGGATTGTAGTACAGTCACGTTTTGTTTAGACCATGGTATTGATATTCTCCCTGAAAGCTGATATATCTATTCCGAACCCCCTTCCAGATCCTTCTATTGAGTCTCACCAATAGATGAAAGATGCCTGAACTGTGGGTAGCAGTGGAACAGTGTGCCAAGCAGGACTCATCAATGGCAGGCCCATTATGGTTAGTAAGACAATGGGGTCTGCCTTGGCTTTTATCTACTGAGTACAGGAAATTGGACACCCAGAAGCTGGGGCCAGTGGTATCTGGCTCTAGAGCAGTGGGACAACATTCTTGTTGGTGGCTTGAGATGAAGGCCACATCTTTGTGTGGTTCCTGGCTCCAGACCCAGTGACCAGGATGGATCAGGAGTCAAGATCATTGATCTGAAACCTTGGACAAACTCCAGGAACTGGAGACCAGGGTGCCAGTCACAGAGGCCTGGGCAAGGTAGTAACCATTAGAGCTGAGCTGTGTGCTCACTGACTTAGCTTTGTCTCTCCTCAAACTCAGCCTCACCTTCTTCCATTCTAATCATTTGTCAGATCTGTGAGGCTTAAAAACAAGATGAAAAATTGTGATAATTCACTTTAAAATGCACTTTCCATAGTGTTGATTTTATTTTCTGTATTCAACCCCCAATAAAACAGCTTTTCCACTGAATGAAGTTCAAGTTGTGTGGTTTGTTCCCATGCCCTTCAGTGTACTTCCTTACACAGAGGTAGCTGGACACCCAGAATCTTGGGAAGTGGAGCTGGTTGCAGGCATGAAGTTTTGGGGTCAGCATAGCTCAGTTCTATTGCCTTCTGTTCTCTGTTCCTCCCTCTAGCCTTCTCTGTTTTGCTTTTCTTTGTTTTTGATGCTAATGACCAAACCCAGAACCTCGTATGCTAGGCAAGGGTTCCAACGTTGAGCTAAATCCCCAGGCCCCCAGGTTAATTTTCTGATTGTAGTGAGTTTTCTCCATTGCCTCAGCTAAGTTGCCTGCCTTTCTTCTCATCTTTTTACCACCCGTTGGCTGACTCACCTATAAAATTAACCTGTATTTTATTCTTTACGTATTTCTTCCCAAAACCTTGAAGTGAGAATGTATGAGATTGTACAGTGCCTTCCTGGGAGAGGACTTTACTGTGAGCTTGTTTCAGGCCGTAGGAAATGAGCACTGACTTCAGATGAGAGGTGCTCAGGTTGTTCATGCTACATCCAGGAAATCACTCTCTCCCATATTCCTGAGACGCCTATGGCACAGTGCAGGCTGGGCATGTGGCTCAGTAGTGGAAGCCCTGGGTTTGAACCCTAACACCACATGGAACGGATATGGTGGTGCATCCCCATAATCTCAGCACTAGTGAGGCTTAACTCCAGGCCATTCTCAGCTGATACTGAGTTCAAGGCTAGCCTGGGCTGCATGTGGCCTTGACTTAAAAAAAAATCCACCTGCTGATATTAAAGGTAAGGAAGGTAAGGATTCCCTCTGAGCTTTTCTAGGATTGATGTGGACTGGCTCACCTATCTGGGCAATGGCAGAAATAACTGCCTACTGGCGAATTCTTTGCAACATTTTGTAATATGTTGCCCTATCTGAAGTTAGATTCCTGTGCTACCCACTTGAGCTCTGAAGGATCTTCTGGGCACCAGTGATGGTAACAAGGTGATTGAGCCTGCTGTCTGGGGGAGAGGCCTGTGTGCTTTCATGATAGCCAGCTGAAGAGAGTAAAGTCACCATGCACTGTGTCACCTGAACAGACTCAGAGTCCTGCAGAAACACAGAATGGAAACTAATGACGAGTCTCCTGCTCCCTGTAGATTTGTGCTGCTTCGTCCTGGAGGTGAGCACGTGAGCCAGCCTGAGAGCTCTGTCAGACAGGGAAGCCTCTAGAATGCAACTCAGCAGCTCTTCTGCTTTCTTGACCTTTGTAGGCTAGGGCTTAAAAAGTCCTTCACTGTGGCCTTCCAACCTCAGTTGCCTGGGGGGACGCCACCATTGTCACTGTTAGGGGTTTAAGACCCATCTCGGTTCTTCTCGGGTTTAAAACTTATTTTTCTTTCAAGACAGGGATTCTCTGTGTAGCCCTGTCTGGGCTGGAACTCACTGTGTAGACCAGGCTGGCCTTAAACTCGCAGAGATCCACTTGCCTCTGCCTGCTGACTGCTGGGATTAAAGGTGTGTGCCACCGCTGCCTGGCTTATTTTTATTTTTATTTTATGTGTATGGGTATTTTGTCTGCATGTATGTCTGTGTACCACTTGCATGACTGGTGATCTTGGAGGTCAGAAGAGGGTGTTGGATCCCTGGATCCAATCTCCTGGAACTGGAGTTATAGACAGGTGTGAGCCACCGTGTGGGTGCTGGGGATTGAACCCAGGTCCTCTGGAAGAGCAGCTAGTGCTCTTAACCACTGAGCCAGCCCTACTTCCCTTTAGGGGCAATTAGGTCATCCTTATGCTGTGTGGGGCTGGTGACATAACAGCTTTGCTGTTAAAACCAACATCAAAATGTGTTCCTCTTGGGCTGCATTCTCTCTTCACTCTGACCATTTTTGAGTCCTGCTATATGGCCCTGGCTGGCCTGGCACTCCACCTTCCTTAGTCTCCCATGTAGTAAGATGGGCTTCCTAAGAGGTCCATTCAGCCACAGTGAGTGTGACCGGAGACACGTCCCATTGCCAGTGCCCTTGATGGGGGCATTTGCCAAATCTGACTCCCCTTATTGAAGGACTCTGTGAAACCAGTGTCTGCACATGCCTGGCATGCATGTGTCACTGCTTCCGTCCTGTCCTGGGTTTCCATTGAGGACAAGCTGGAACATGTTGGAACCAAAGCTTTTGACAAACTTGGGCTCACACAAAAGAAAAGCAAGTTTCCACAGGTGCCCTGCTCTCCCACCCCCATCCCAAGGCTGCAAGAGAAAGAACCTTTCTCTGGAGAGACAGTAGCATGTATGTGGCCCTCAGGTACTTGAGAGCTGAGATGGACAAACGGTGGGTGGTACTGAGCAAGAGGCCAACAGCCAAATACAAACCCCGGGAAGTGGCAGACGGTGGCTAAAGCTCTCTGGTGGCCACTTGCAGCCCCCAGCTCCTAACCTAGGCTTCTTGAGACCCGATAGCTCTATGTCTGGGGTTTGAGCTCCTGCCCTGCAGTGTACACTGCCTGAGACAGGAGGCCTATCCCACAAAGTGCTGCAAAATACCACATTCCCCTTCACTCTGGCTAGAGTTCTGGGCTGACCCGACTCTGTTCAACCACCGGTTTTCGGTATCTCAGGTGTTATGTTGGTGATTCGTTTCCCTCTCCTCTTTGTACTGGTCTTTAGAACTTGTTAAATTTTGTTGTACTGAGATAGAGCCCCACTACATAGCCCAGGCTGGCTTGGAACTTGCTATGTAGACCAGGCTGGCCTCACAGAGATCTGTCTGCCTCTGCCTCCTGCGTGCTGGGATAACAGGTGGGTGTGCACCTTGGACCCCCCCAAAGATCTTCCGCTGTCTTCTACGTTTCCTGTCCAGGCCTGCTCCTGCAGAGTCTAGCTGCAAAGTAAGCGATCCTCACTGCCTGTGGTATTGCGTGTTGCTGCTCTTATCACCAGATCCTTGATGCTGGTTGTGGCTACTTCTCAAGCTGTTCCATGCTGAAGATCCAGTTTGCAAAAGAAATTATGTAGGGTTGGGAGTGAGTGCCGGCCTAAATAGTATGAAGCCCTGGGTCCATCCCCACCAATGCGTAAGCCAGGTGTGGTGGTACACACCTGTAGCACTTAGGAGAGGAGGGCAAGAGGATCAGACATTTACGATCATCCTTGACTATACACTAAGTTCAAGGCCAGTCTGGGCTATCTAAGACTGTCTCAAAAAGCAACAAAAATGGTGCCAGGGAGATGGCTCAGTGGTTAAGAGCACCAGCTGCTCTTTCAGAGGTCCTGGATCAGTTCCCAGCACTCACATGGTATACTGTTAACTGTAACTCCAGTTCAAGGGGCTCTGATGATCCCCTCTTGACCTCTGCAGGTATCAGCTGCACAAGCATTACAAAGAC
Source organism: Ellobius talpinus (assembly GCA_001685095.1). Taxonomy (NCBI): domain Eukaryota; kingdom Metazoa; phylum Chordata; class Mammalia; order Rodentia; family Cricetidae; genus Ellobius; species Ellobius talpinus. The sequence goes on along the minus strand of LOJH01003540.1, from coordinate 17,383 downwards.
ATCTATGCAGGCAAAATACCCATACGTGTAAAAACACACCATAATGCATCATGACGGCACCGGCTTTTACTAGCACTTGGAAGTTTGAGGCAGGAGGATTCTAACTCTGAGGCTATCTTGGACTACACGGAGAGTTCTAGGTGTGCCTGGGCTGTAGAAGACTGTTCCTAGCACACACAACCAAATAAATGTGTGATAACAAAGCCAGGAGTGAGCATTTTGCCATCAACCCCCAAGCATCAGTGTTGGTCATGCTTGTGCTGCTGGCTTGCAGAAGACCCCAGGGAAGAGTCCTCTCTCTAAAGGAAGCCCTTCAGTTCTCATTCTGCCTGATACCACATCTTTGTGTGCACACATAGGAACATTTCCAGGACAAGGCTGGACACAGCTCAGTAAAATGACAGCTTTTCTTCTTTTTTTAGTTTTTTGAGATAGGGTTTTTGTGTAGCTTTTACTGTCCTGGAACTTGCTCTGCAGATCAGACTGGTCTCAAGCTCAGAGATCTGCCTGCCTCTCTCTCCCGAATGACAGCTTTTCTTGATGACAGACACATGTAGCTGGAGCTAGTGACCTGTAGCTCTGTAGTCTCTACCAGTGTGTAAGTTATCAGGTCAAGCAAACACATCTTTTTTTATGGAAAGGGAGAGTATCTCTCAGGCTTGGAATGAGGTGGTAGGTGAGGGGTTTCCTGTTCCTTGTTTTCTCTGAACCAACTGTTAGAAAACTTCCAATTATGTTTTCTAAAACTGACTTTATACGGACCAGCCAGAGCTCCAACTCTCTTTATCTGACACTCTTTAGGGATGCCACTGTGCCAATTCAGCTGGTGGGCAGTGGTATTCTTGGCCAAAGACCTTGTTTGTAAAGGGGCAACTTTCTCCTCTGGGCTTCAGAAAGGTGGCAGGCGTGGGAGAGCCTTTGTTCCTCAGAGTTCCGCTGAGACAGCAATGTCTTCCTTCCAGCAGCTTTGAAGACACAGCCACGTCCTCCTCAGATGCTAAGGATGGTGACTAGTGAGCTCACAGACAGGCTCTGATCCACAGTTGAGGGATTCACTTCCATCTGAGCTATGCGGCATAGTGTGTGGGGGTGGCTGGGGATCAAACCCAGATCTGTGTACTTGCTCCAGCAGGTGCTCTACCACTGAGCCACACACCCAGCCCAGAGGCGTGGTGTTGTGACCATGTAAGTTCTTTCTCTAGTAAGCTCGGCTACCTGCTCTCAGCAGGTCACTGTCTGGTAAGTGCCATGAAGGCAGAGCATCAGTTATTTAATAAATGGCAGTTAAGTTCATCCAAGTCTGAACCTTCTGTATACCAAAGAGGGTGCCTGGAGCGAATGCTGAACTGTGCGTGGACTGCTGACACACCCATCTGTAGAGGACATAGGCCATTTATCTTTTTGACACAACTAAAATCAATTCCCTGGATATAATGAGCAGAAGCAGCTTTAAAACCTCAAGACTTTACTATTTTTCAGTTATTATAACGATGTGAAGAATTTACTAAAAATGGCACTTGTCTTCAGTGACCTCCTTTCCTCAAAGGGTAGAGGTGAAGGCCAGTCTTTTCAGTTACATGACTTTTGGTATCTTTGCTTTGTCATAAACTGACTGGGACAGAAAATTATCTCTACTGGTAGATAGGAGCTCATTTTCTCCCTAACTGGGTGGGAACTAAGCTTAACCCTGGCACAAGTTTCTCTCCTACAATTTTGCACAACTTCTACAGCTTGAACTACTCAATTTCTAGTTACACATTTAACCCACGTGACACATCCCATGGCTGGACACAATAGAAAGAATTGTGATTCACTGTCTGCTCCCAAAATTAGGAAAAATGAAACATCAAAGCATACCAGGGCTAGGTAATACAGAGCTCGCTGACAGAATACTTGACTAGCATGCCCAAGGCCATTTTGATTCCCAGTACCTCAAAATTTGAGTCCAGATGTTTCTTTCCAGGGACAAGGTCTCTGGATAGCCTCTGTGTAGCCAGGATAGCCTCAAACTCCTGGTAATGATCCTGCCTCAGTCTCCCAAATACAGAGCTATATACCCGTGTTCTTTTAAATCTTTATGTGTGTACCTGTGTCCATGAGTGGTGGTGCCCACAGGTCAGAGGCTTCAGGACCCCTCAAGTTACAGGTGAGCTACGTAGCATGGGTGCTAGGAACTGAACTCAAGTCCTCTTCAAGAGCAGTGTGTTCTCCAACACTGGGCCACCTCTCCAGCCTCCGGTGTGTCACTCATTCGTATAGTGCTCATCTGGCACTCAAGGACCCCGGTTCAAGCAAGCCTTGGTTCCCCTAGAACACAACACACCGAGTAGGTGGGTACTTCGTTTACTGAGCAGACAGACCATCACTCTCAGCTTTATTACTTCCCACCCATGAGTTTGTTTACATCAGTCCTCAGATTACACTGATTTTGTGTTTGTGTGTGAGAGCACATGTACCAGGTTGTGGTTAGAGGTCAGAGGACAGTTTGCGTTAGTCAGTTCTCTTTCTGGGGTCCCCAAGATCTGACTCTGGCTTCGCATCAAGCACCTTCACCCCCTGAGCAATCTCACAGCCAGCCACTGGAAGGTACTTATATGAATGGAACCATTTTGTTGTAAAGGGGCTAGGCTTGAGGAGCTCCAGACAAGGGGATTTCCTGGAGGGGGGAAGTAAGAGACCACTGAGAAATTGGTCCTTTATAGAGAGACAAGGGAAGTTTCTCTAGCTAGACTTTTTGACATAGGGTATGTGTGTGAAGGTAGAAAATAACAAGGAAAACCTTTCTTTCCACTGTGAAGTCTCTGTGTAACTCTTTATCAAGTATTTCCCCACAAGTGAAATTCCCCTGGATTTTCCTTAATGGTTCCAGAGTCAAACTCCTCCAACGACAGCTCATTTCCAGCCGGCTGACCTGAATGAGACACCTCATCTCTGCGTACTTAGGTCCCTGACCTGTAATGAAACGTAAAGTTCAGGAACAGTGCCATAGGGACTGTTCTCTGCCAGGCATTACTGGAGCTCCGTATCACAAGTGCACCTAAACCCCAATGCAAAATCTACATCAATAGTAGTTCTAGCTCCTTGCTGTACAAACATATCTACAGAGTAAAAACAAACATTTCTGTATGGTAAAGGCTTATCAGCCCGGCCATGGTGGCACACACCTCTCTGATCCCAGCACTTGGGAGATAGAGGCAGGCGGATCTCGGTGAGTCTGAGGACAGTCTGGTTTCCAGAGAGTTCCAGGACAGGCTCCAAAGCCACGCAGGCTCCTGGTCTTGAAAAATAACAAAACAAAAAACCTGCAGTGCTGACACAGTATCCAGGACAGTTTAGCTCAATAGGAGAATCCCTCATAGGTACTGCTTATTTACAGTCTGGGTCACTGGAGGGAAAGAATTTGTTTTAGAGCTAAATGGCAGAATTATCACATGAGGGGTGGGTCTCACTAAGTAGACCCAAGTGGCCTGGAACTCACTACATAGACCAGGCTCAAACCCATGATCACTCCCTCTCCCACCTCCTGAGTATATGTGCCACTACACTCTGCTTAATAGCTTGACATTTTTCTGTATTAATTTTAATCATGAGCTTTGGATCCTCCTGGAGCTGGAGTTACAGGCTGCTCAGAACTGTCTGAAGTGGGTGTAGGGAAACGAGCTTGGATTCTTGAGGAAACAGTATATGCTATTAACCACTGAACCATCAGCCCCTCAGAGGAGTAACTTCTAAAGGGAAGAACCAGTTCTTATCCATCCCCGTTTGAAACTTTGCTCGTGAGCAGAAGACTTGGTCATTCTGCAACTCAATTTTCCAACAGAGAGGTTGCCAGAGCACATCTCTAGAAGGCTGGTATGGATGACAAACTCAGGCTCACTGCAATAGCTGTTTCAACTACTAGAGAGACTACACAAGTGGTTCAACAGAATTTACTTGTATATTTTCCATTTTCTATACTACTTGAAGGCATAGGATAGCTTTGTATTAGCTTTCTACAATACTGTGTTTTAAATCTATGCAGTAAACTAAGGTGCAGTACAACTTGTATACAACTGAGGAGGTGAGAAGCAACTCGGCAGGCCCTGGTGCTCAACAGTTCCAGAATAAACAGGTAGCGCGCAGCTGCGTTAAAAGGTAGTTTGCAAATATTCAAGTTACACCAAGATTCTTTCCAAATCTCTGCCTTGCTCAAACAAACGCAACTGGCCATTGTGAATACTGCAGCACGGTGTTTGGTAAATGGTGATGGCTTTACTTTCTTCTTAATCAAAAGCCTGTGAAGGTGCTGCCACACTGCAGAGTACATCAGCTCTGCTCGTGGTCAGTGCCAATTGTGAAGTCACAATAGGTACAGTTTAACATGAGAAACGCACATTAACAAGTGGCCCAAATACAGAGCTGGACAGAATCAGACCAGTAAGTCTATAATCAGTCAACCAAACAGAAGTACATTCAAAATAAAGCCGGAGATCAGAATTGGTTTTAGAATCAAATTTGCAGACTTTCTTGATAAAATAGAAGTATGATCTTCTGCAGTTGGAAATGAAGCTCTCAACTGGTGGAGAGCTAGAGACTTCTCAGTCCCTCCTGCACAGATAAGGAAACAAGTGACAAAGTCTCTTGCACTGAAGTTATGTATTTTAACAGCTTTACATGTAATAGTCATATATAAAAAACTTTAAGTGCTTTTCTCCAATTTAAAAATCTAAAGAATTCAAAAATAAGGCATTCAATATTTGAAAAAAGTACAGATTTACAAAATGTGTATATTCTGTCATGAAAACTCCACACCAACATTATACACTTGGAAAAAAATACAAACAGGATATATTACAAATTTATGCAGCAATAACTTAGTTCACACCATGCAATAAAAAGTACATTAATCAAGATACACAAGCTTTTGTAGGTTCTAAACTGAAGGACTTTTTCTTTTTTTCTCTGCAGAATCCTTAAAACCCGTGGCACTTAAAACTTGCTAGCCTTTCTACTGGGAGGTAAATTATACACAACAACGATGAAAAGATGAACAGACCAGGTGTCTATTATGAATCATTCCAGCTTTGCTCAACAATGGCCGAAACTCTCTTCTCATACTCCCGCTTGTTTTCCTGATAAAGCTGTGCTGCTTGGCTATTCGCTGGACTGTTTGGATTCGGTTCATCCAACAGAGACTAGAAGAAAGAAGAGAATGCTTTTCAGTTATGTGTTATATTAATAGGGCTCAGATGAGGACCAAAAATTATTCAAAACAGAATTATTTGGAAGTTCCTAAGCCATCTTTTAGGCCTCAAAGCCATGAGAAATGGCATGAAACAGGTTTCTGCTGCTCAAGAACATAAGCTTCCAAAACATCTCCCAGTGCCTTGAGACCTCCCATTTCAAGGAAATCAGCCAAGTACAATATTCATTAGCATATAAGAACTTCCTCACCAGGAAATAAACTACAACACCTGTAATACCTTAGTAACTGTTATTTTCATTATTTGTTTTTTGGTGGTGTTCATGTCTCCAGCATACTAGGTGCTTTACTCCTAACCACACCCCCCAGGACTAAACATTACTGCGGACACTCAGCGAATCTGTAGGCAAGCCTTGCTCCTTTGATAAATGAAACACGCTTAGCAAGAAGGGAATGGAATAGTAAAGTTGACCACAGTGGGAAGGGAAGAGCAGAGAGTAATAAGCAACTTAAGGTAATGGCTGCTCTTCTATGTAGAATATACCTTTAAATACATGGAACATGGAAACAGAAGTGGATTATGGTGGAGGGCTGTGGGGGGAGGAGGATACAACACACAGGGATGGGACAGATGGACAGAGGGTAAGCAGGACAGACAGGTAGTAGGGAAGTAGGTATGAACAAGGGTCAATGAAACATCATAATGATGTTCTCTAGAGATGAGAACTAACAGTAGAGGAAAAGGCTCAGGAAGATGGACATAAATAGAAAGATCTTTTGCTCCCCTCAAATCAGCACAGCTACAACAGCCTCCCCAGACTCAGACTTTCCTGGATGGGACAAAACAGGCCACAGTTCTTTGATTTGGCAGTTCCTAGAGGTCCCTATGGTTTTCTAAGCAATCATCTTTACTCCCCCCGCCCCAAGATACTATGTGGGCATGAGTAAGTCTGACCTGTGACAATGTGTAGCATGATTAAGAACAGGTTGTGACTAGGCACGGTGGCACATAAACCTGTACCTGCAGCACTCAGGAAGAGAGGCCGGAGGATCAGAGATTAAAAGTCATCCATGGGTCATCCTAAGCAACAAGAGACACCACCACCGCCAGAGCAAACAAGTTGTGGATTAGACCTCATATGTCAACTAAGAAAAGTGCAGAACAGTCCAGGCCCTTGTCTGAGTGCTGCATTAGATCCTGGGCGCAGGCTGGTGGTTTGCTTCCTTGGTTGTTAGTCTGCTCTAAGTAACTGATTGTGACCCACAGACTATGGAGAAGTTGTGTTGCTTCTGAAACACACACTTACCTGAATTGAAGTTAAGATGGAAGAGACATCATATGTGGGACTCCATCGGTTCTGCAGAATATCTAAACATATGCTACCATCAGCATACACTGCAAAGACAACACTCAAGTTAGTTACCACTGACTGATCCTAGTTAAGAGAACTTGTCAGCAAACACAAAACCGGACCAAGTCACAAGCTCTGAACAACAGGCAGTAACCAAAACTCTTCTGTCTTATAGAAAAATGTGTTCTGAAAAGTTATATTATTATCTGGCTCACTTCAGAAGGCCGAGGGAGAGACTTTCTCAAAGCACAACATACACTAATCACTTCATTTCAGGTCCCAAGGCTGTAGCTCAGTGGTCAAGTGCCTGTTTCACACGTGCAGAGCCTGGGTTCACTAGCCAGCACCCACACAAAACTACCCCACCCTTAAGTCTCAAACAGAGCTCTTTAAAAACCCCACCCCTGGAGAGTATTCTCAGATTACCAAAAATACCTAAAAGATTTATTTGTAGGATGTTCACACTTACATTATCTATGAGAGAAAAACAGTAAATTCCCTTGTGGTCCAAAAAAAAAAAACGGTAAAACGGTCTGGCCAAACAACAGCACACCACCTGCCTGGAGGTGGAGCATTTTACAGTCATGGGACAAAGTCCTGGGTTAGGTTTCTGGCATTGTCAGAATAGTAAATGATGACACATTCATGGAACATTACTAGGACAGTCATCACAAATGACATCTATTTATTGTGTTTGTCATGAAAACAATGGGTTTTTGTTTATAGACAGGTTCTTACTAAGTAGGCCTGATTGGCCTTGAACTCACAGAGATTGGCCTGCCTCTGCCTGAAGAAAAAAAAACTTAAAAATTACATCCAGTAGTTCCACATTTTGGTTTTTAAAAAAGTATATAAGTAGTACCTTCACTTTGAGTAAATGAAGTAACAAATATTTGTAAAATTATGTCAAATTATTAGCAGCTAAGACTGATAGCTGACCTTTACGCTTGCTTGTAATACACCCCATCCCCCAACCCCTGGTCACACACAAGTAGAAGGCGGCGGCGGCAGGAAGTTAATCAAAAAACTTTTAACCACCTGGGATATACTTTCTACCCTCTTAGGCCAATGTTACAGATACTGCCAATGTACGTGATTTCATTCTTTTAGAAGAGTCTCATGTAGCCCAGGCCTGCTATGGAGCCTAGAAGAGCAGTGAGCTTCTGATCCTCCTGCCTCTCTCTACCTCCCAAATGTTGAGATTATTAGCATGTTCCACTACTCCTGGAAATATTGCCAAATTGAAATACCCCAGTGACCACAATATTCTCTATAGCAACAGGGTTAAGGAGTGTGTGTATGTGTTTGTGTGTGAGCACCTGCCTTTCCTCAGGGCTCCATCCTAGGGCTTCTCTTCTATCCCCATTATTCATCTCTGGACAATCATATCTACTCTCCTGGCCGCACCTTGTTCTCTGTGTGCTCAGTATTACTAACGGTTAACCTCAGTCCAGATCTTTTGGTCTAAAAGTAGAAGTCAGCCTCTTCTCATCAGCTCTATAGAAGCAAATGTCATACCCATAACAACATTTGATAATTTTAAAGTTTTGAACTAGTTTTGATTTTTTTAAGATGCCAAAAGAAAACTTGAATCCAAATGTCCATCAACTGATTAACAGGTAAACAGAATATATCTAAATAGTAAAATAGTAAAACATTATTCAAGCAACGGAGACAAATGACAGCTACAAGGCTGGGGATACAGTTGAACCACAACAGACAAAAGGTTTATGTAGATGAAAAGTCAGTAAGGGCCATGTGTTAAGAATCCATTAACACAAAACATCCAGACTGTTATCTAACAAGAGAAAGGGAAACTGGTCATTTTGATGGTTTTACTGTGCCTGTGACTATACTAAACTCCATTGAATCGTGTAACTAAAATGGACAAGTAGGCTGGATGTGGTAGTGCACACCTTTAATACTAGCACTCAGGTGGATCTCTGAGTTCAAGACCAGCCTGATCTACAAAACAAGTTCCAGGACAGCAGGGCTACACAGAGAAACCGTCTTGAAAAACCAAATAAATAAATAATAAAAATGGACAAATAGAATGGCAAACACTGTATGTACATCCGTCTGTCTGTCAACCCAGGACTGGGGATGTAGCTCAGTCTGTAGAGTGCTTGCTTACTGTGTAAACTTGGAGTTTGATCCCTAGTACCACTTAAACTGGGTGTGGTGGCATCTGCATGTGAGCACTCAGACCTGAAACCAGGAGATCCTGAGTTCAAAGTCATCCTTGAATATATACAACAAAATGAAGGCCAGCGTGGCTATGAGATCCCATCATTTATCTTTTTACTCATTTGAGTGTGCACACGCAGAAATGAGTGTTCATCAAGTAACGTGTGGAGGTCAGAAGATCTCTCTATCACGGGAGTCCTGGGGATTGAACTCAGGCTGGCAGACTTGATGGCAAGGTACCCTTACCCACTGAGACATTTTGAAGGCCCTAAAATCTGTATTTTTATTTTGGGAGACAGGGTCTCATTGAAGTTCAGGCTGACTCTGAAGTTGTTAAGGAGCTGAGGATGGCCTTGAACTCCAGATTGCCCACCCACTGGCTCGAATGTGATGTTTTCAAAAGCCAAATTTCAGGGGAAGTTTTTGTTCTTTAAGCAAATAGATGTTTATTACTTTTAATTCAGATGTTATTAAAATTACTTTACCTCACACATGGAACCTTGTTAGGATTCTAGCAACAAAACTGTGGCTAACACGGGCATGGAAGCAGTATCTGAAAACAGGCTCTAACTCTTAAGAATAAGCTATACCCACAGGGAGGGACAACCGTCCAACACCCTCCTCCCATCACTGAAAAAAATCTAAGAAGCTGCTACTTACCATTTGGATGAAACATTTTGGATAAAAACCTAACGGTTGGTGGTTTATTTGGATATTCTTCAGAAAATTCTATTACTAGTTTAAAGGTACCTAGGTAGAAAACAAACCAAATTACAGTAAAGACAAACATTACTTTTAAATAAATCTTAATTCCATTATCAGATTTTGCACAACCACACATTAGCTGGAGAACTCTTAGCAAGTAAAACATCTAACGTACTTCTGTGTTAGACTGTGGACAAGCGATGCTGGCAAGCAGTTGGAGGACAAGCATTTTCATGGGCTACTACAGAAGTGTGGAAGTGGTAACGGTCACATTTAGCTAGCTGACTGACTGATTGGGGGTGCATGATTTGTGTGTGCAGATGGGCATCGCACCAGGGTATGTGTGTGTGGAGGTCAGAGGTCAACTTTGTTCTGAAGTTAGTTCTTTCCTCCCACCTAAGTAGCCGAGGATGGCCTTGAACTCCTGACTGACCACCCTCTGGGAGTAAACTCAGGTTGTCAGTTTGTGGGGCCAACTCCTTTACCCTCTGAGCTATCTCACCAGTCCCGAACGTCATATTTTTGAAAGGCTACTGGACCCTAACTACTAAAATTTTAAAAATTCACACTTAAGGAACTAGAAAGTTTACAGCTTAAAAGGAGGTTGCCAAGGATTCTGAGAGCTGATTACCAACTGCAAAGGACAGCTTAGGCCTGGGTGCTGATAGGAAAGGTACTTCTGTCTCCTTCATTTGAACATGTTAAAAACAAACTGGCTAGTTTACATCTTTACTCCTCATAGATTGGAACACAATCTCCATTTCATTACTTTTTGTTGTTGCGGTTGGCTGGAAATTTGGGTTAGAGACTAAAGAAAGAAAGAAGTCAAATAAAGCTAAGCCTTATTTCTTATGTGCACATATATTAATAGGGATAACTGAGACAGTTAATAAAGCTATCCTTAACTACTATGCTGAGGATCAAACCAAGGGCCTCATATATATCTCAAGCATATACTCTTTACAGACCTACACCTCCAGCCCTTACATATTTGAAGTCTACATTTTAATTTTTGCAATTTATAAAAATAGCTGGACCATATACAATTTCAAGCACAAGTATGGGCTAGTTAATCTTAAGTTTTTTGGTCTCAAGACCACTCAGCAGTATTAATCCCACTATGGGCAAGGAGTGAATTCATGAAACTGAGGTGAACAGAACAGCATTCACTATAACTCACCATGGCAACAGACACAAGAACTCTAAGAGCCAGACAGTACCGAGTGGTAGAACAATTAGAAAACAATTTGGTTTAATTATTACCACTTTCTGACTTCTAAAATGTTTTTTTGAGACAGGGTTTCTCTGTATAACAGTCCTGGAACTCAACCCTGTAGACCAGGTTGGTCTCAAACTCATAGAGACTCATCTGTCTCTGCTTCCTGAGCACTGGGATTGAAGACATGCATCACTACTGCCCAACTAAAATGTTGTTTTTAAAAGCAGCATTTAATTATAATAGTTACTGTAAAAATCTCTGAGATATAACAACCGGATCTTGTGTTTCTGCATAGATTGCCTCCAATAAGCCACTAGTGATACCTACTGGAGCTTGTACTAGAAACTGTGATTTGACAGCTGGGGACATGGCTCAGTAACAGAACCCTTGTCTAGTGAGCAGGTTCAAGGTGGGTGGGTCGGGTGCATGGGAAATACTGTAACCCTGGCTACAGACAGCTGAGACAAGAGGATTTCAAGTTCTAGGCCAGCCTGAACAACTCTGCAGTACCTTGTCTCAATACAGAATGGGGTTGGAACAATGTCAGCTCAGTGATGAGAGCTAGCCTGACACACCTGGAGGGTCATTCTTAAGCTATCAAAACAGTAACTCAGAAAATCCTACAAATCATCAAAAAGAACTGAGCCTTATAATTAACCTAAATATACTTACAGACATGCTAAATAACATACTTAAAAACATGCTAGCAACAGGTACATCATTATTTATTTTTACAATTCTCTTTAAGACTTGGTTTAAAGAAGACAGCTGGATTCTCTTATCTAAATACAATCTGTTGCAATCTATATTTTGATATAGTACATAAGAAAATCTGGCCTCATACAATATGTGGTTTTTATAGCCCTTTTAGACTGGTTTGCTATTGCGTAAGATTTTTTTTAAAAGGTTCGTTGCGATGAACCACCTACAATCTTATCAATAAACATTCTATACTCAATTACACTAAACTCTGCTGTACTTTGGATAAAGTTTTGGTTTTGTCAACCTTTGACAATGCTAGAGACTAGACCCAAGGCCATGGCAGCCACACACTCCACCACCCAGCTACTTCTCCAGGTCCGTCAGTCATCCTTTCAAGTAAGCATGTTCCACGTACACACCAGCAGCCCAAGTTGTGACTGACTCAACTGCAGAAGTGGCTCTGTCATGTGCTGTCATCATGCACAACATCAAGGAGCAGACCGAGAGGTCACCAGCAACTCCCACTGTCACCAAGACATTTTACCATGCAAAGAACACAGCGACTGTTAGGATAGTGTGGGTAAGGTCTCAACTTGCTCTTAGATGCTCAATTATTTAGGTACAGATCTAGCTCAGACTGTTTCTATATCAGCAATGCAAAGGTCAACAATTAGTATATCAAGATGGTCTCGGAATCTCCTGAAAGGACTCAGACACCAGGAAGGGTTTGTGGATTGAACACAACTGAGACATCCTTGAGATAGCTTAAAAACAAAAACAGCTGCTACAGTCACTTGATAGCTCCTTGGATTTATTATACCTACCTAGAAATAAGTACGGCAGTGTGGCACATATCTCTAACACATGCATACATGTTTAGTAAGAAAGAGGACAATCCCGGCACATAGAAGGCAGAAGCAGGAGGATTTTCTCTGAGTCCCAGTAACCAGAAGGGGCTACAGTGAGATCCATCTCAAATACAGATCTAGATTATTTTACAGCACTTCTGTCTAAGAATTATGCCTAGATCGGCCCTATTCTTCTTCAACAGGTAATATTTCAAAGTCCAAGTACAGATCACTTGTTTATTAGACTTTCAGGTTATCCCCTGACAAATAGTTCACAGCCATTATTCTTGTCAAATACGTTAATAAGATAAATTCTGAAGTCACTTTGATAATTACAGCAAAGCTGTTAATTTTTTAAGATCCACTATAATTAGAGAAAATCTAGAAGTACCTGCTTAAAATCAATTTAATAAATGTAATTTTGATTACAGATTTGAACCATTCTCCATTTTCCTGGCTCCTGTTAGATATATACAACCAACTTGCAAAAGACTGCAGAATGTTTTGGGTGTTACACGTGCTAAGTAGTGAAGCTACTGGTAACTATGGATTCAGGAGTCGGGGAGAGCTTGGCAGTGGAGTGCTTGCTTAGAACACAAAAGGCTTCAAATAGGTGTGTTGGTATTCGAATCTCTGACTTAAATACACCCATTTAATATCATAAAGAAAATAATTAACAATTACTCACCATCTTCAAAGGGTGTCCCTTCTGGTCTGAAAACAAGAAGATTTCTGATTAAAAGACATTTTTTTACTCCGCCTTTTCTGTCTTCAAGGAGGGGAAGAATAAACTGGGAAACTAGAAAAGGCTGCAGTCATCCTGCTACCCAGAGAGCTGTACACACACCTAGGCCAACGTACAGCCTCAGCTTTTTACTGATGAGAGAGCAGAAATAACTTTCAATGTTCAAGTTTCTTCTCACCAAAGGATAATTTTACTCAACCAACTTGTCTATGATTTTGCTGCAAAACTGGGTGGTGGAGGCACATACCTTTAATCCCAGCAGAGAGGCAGGTCTCTGAGTTCGAGGCCAGCCTGGTCTACAGAGTAAGTTCTAGGACAGCTAGGCTGTTACAGAGAAACCCTGTCTCGAAAAACTCCAAACCAAAACAACAGTATACAAGTGGGCATGATTGCCATACACTTATAATCCCAGATACTCAGGAGCCTGAAAGCAGGAGGATGTCAAGTTTGAGGTCTGCCTGGCATACACAGGTAGAATTAGACCAGCCTGAGCAACCTGGTAATACCCTGTGTCAAACTAAAATTTTAAAAAGGGATGGTGTAACACACACAGAAAAAAATTGGGTATCATGGTCAGGTCAGGCTGGCCTGACCCTGAAGCAATGCCCCTGCCTCAGACTCCTAAGTGCTAGGATTTATAAGTACACCTAACTATTTTGATTTTCTTGACATAAGGTCTTGTTATGGGCTCTTAATTTGTGATCCTTCTGCCTATCTTCCAAGGGGTATTATTACAGATGGCTGAACCCAGGGCTTTGAGAATGCTGGACAAGCACTCCACCAACTGCTACATTCCCAGTCTCCCATCACTAAGATGGCTCAGTGATTAAGAATATTTGAAACTCTTACAGGAGTTTGGTTCCTAGCACCCATTCAGGCAGCTCATAACTAATTACAGCTTCAGGAGATATGACTCCCTACCCCTGCCTGCCTGTCTTACATGGGCACCTGCTCTCCTGTACATGACATCCCCTTAAAATCCTAGTTTTTAATCAATTACCTGGATTGACTATAAAACCATACCACAGTCTGTTGTAGTGGCAAACTCCCACAATCCCATACATACCAACAGACACACATAATCAAAGATTAAGTTTTAAATGAAAAAGGATATGCAGGGCTTGCAAGATGGTTCAAGTAAAAGTGCTTGCTATGCTATCCCTGGAAGCCATGATGAAGAAGCAGAAGTGACTTAATAGTTGCCATCTTACACCTTTATATCGAGTGCTGTGGGTTACAGGCACCTACACTCACTCACAGTCATATACACAGTCATAGGTCTCTCTCTCTCTCTCACACACACACACAAAATAATAATAAATAGGAATTTAAGGACGTATTAAGTATGGCGGCCCATGCACTGGGAAGGTTGAGGCAAGAGGATTCTAAGTTTGAGGACAATCTGGGAAACTCATGTAGATCTTCTGCATTTTTGTTTTGCTTTTTGTGAGCTGGTTCCAAGCCTTTTTACACCTCCAACAACATGAGCACAAACACTGAATGAGATAATTTATTTCATCTCCTTCATCACTCCATTTAATTTAAAATATTTAGTTATTTTTAGTGCTGGGGATCAAACCCAGGACTGTAAATATGGTAGGCAAGCTTCACTTAAGCCTTTGAACCCTAGTTTTTATCAGTTACCTGGAATGGTTGTTAATCCATATCATAGGCAGGTAGTGTCCTACTCCCACAATCTCAGCTACTTGAGGGCCTAAAGCAAGAGGATTACTGCAGCCCAGTTCAAAATCACCCTGGGCAACATTTCAACACCCTGGCTCAAGTGAAAGAAAAATCACATAAAACTATATATAATAGCAAGAAGCAAAGCAAATCTATCTACCTGTCCCAGACCCAATAAAATGTTTCAGAGGTTGGGCGTACAGCGTAGTGATGGAGCACTAATAAGCAAGCACACGAGGCCCTGGGTCCAACCACAGCTTCTTAAAAGATGTGATAACGCCCCCACCCAGAAGAATTTCTACCTCAACCTCTTTCCTTAGTGCTTCTGTACTTACTTTTCTCAAGGAGGCTCCACACAGCTATCCCCGGATAACTAGTTCAACTCACCCAAATATAACTGCGTTCCACTGCATGATGTTGTTTTCAGATGGTGCACCACTGACCCCCACAGGCGGGTCCTCTTGCAATCTGGAAATCCAGAGTGGTCATTTTCAGAGTTGAACATAAAGGTCAGTGTGGTCAAATTCTACTGAACCTATTCTGAGAGACTGGCTAGACTGACCTTTTGTTATTGTTGGAGTGGGAATGAACCACAACTTAAATGAGTCAACCAGGTTAACACACGCATTAATACTAAAGTGATCTCTAACTACAAAGGCCTAAGAGATCATCCCTCTTCACACAGCGAGATTTAAGATATTAAATTTAAGGGCTCTTGAAGAACTCATGTTTCCAGACTGCACTCTTAACCCACCGAGGGCTTACAATCTAAACAGTAAAACCTACTGCTAGAGAACAAGCAGCTTATGCCAGGCGGTGGTGGTGCACACCTTTAAACCCAGCACTTGGGAGGTGGAGGCAGAGGCAGGTATCGGGTATCTTGTGAGTTGGAGGCCAGCCTGGTCTACAGAGTGAGTTCCAGGACAGCCAGGGCTACAATGACAAACCCTGTCTCGGAAAACAAAAACAAAATAGAGAACCTGCACCTTTCCTACCATTCAAGGCTCACCAGTCCTAACCACAGACACTGCAAAACACAAAAACATAGCAAATCTCTGTATACGCTAAATGACTAAAAACCACATTCAATGTAACTAGAAAGCAAGTTTTACTTCACACCCTGTGCTTCAGACACTGGCTTTCTAAAGAAGCCAGAAGCTCCAGCTAGCTTTTCCAGCAGCCTTTATTTTAAAGGTTTGAAGGCAAAATACCTCTAAGACCACGAGACTTCACCAGACGTCAACATCAAATTCTTTTAACCTGAAGATCCTTGGAAAACCACCAAAGGCAAGGTGTATTCAGCTTAGAATCAAGTATAGGAATTGCAAAAAATGAACAAGAGATAACAATGGATGTAATTGGGGAGTTTTATTTGCATTTCAGTCACGGAGCTAATCAAACACAGTGACTTCAAGCCCTGGCTGCCTTTTGCACCAAAAAAGGGCATCCTTGCCCGTCAGATTAAAAACAAACAAAACCTCTCCATTAAGCACACACATGAAATAAGTTATCTTCAGGTGGTAGAGCACTTGGCAACATAAAGTGTATTGTTTGGTCAACCTCAAGCAGATTAGGCCGCTGACAGGAACTACTTACTGCCTGACTCCCCACTTTTAAGTGGCTAAAAGCAGCAGCGAATGAATTAAACGATGAAGTTGTCAAGGGCCCAAGACAATGGCTTCCAAACGCCTCACACAAGGGCTCTATAATGGCTAAGTGAAGGTTACTTCCTGAGCAGCAAATCTAAGTTTTTATATTACAGATTTGTCTCAATCACGGTAGGTCTGACCAGAAAAGAAAACTTTAAAGAATATCTCGACGCTGGACTTCGGGTACTGTTCTGCACTCGTATGTTTTCACGGCAAGAAACAACTGGAAGAGGAGGAAAGAAGTCATCTTCTTCCTCTCAGCCCTGTGTTTCCTAACAAACCCCTATCTTCCAAAAGGAGGCCCAGGTGGAGTATCAGATGAGCTCCCGGCTGACGGGACGCATTTCTCCAGGCTCGGGAGGCTATAGTTAGGCCTTTATTCGGCAGCCAGATCTCAGTTCCAGAAGGCACTGGCAGCCACTGGAGTGGCCATCTCCCGGCCCAGGTTTCACGAGCCAGTTCTCAAGGTCCTTCCAGGTGGGCGGGGGCAGAGTCAGGTTTCGGGGGATGGGCTAACCACCTCCGGCCCTCGCGCGGCAGACCCCACCCTCATCGCTGCAGAAAGGGAAGGGACGTGGGGCAGGATTCACCCTAACCCCGCTCCAAACGGGAGTCCGTGGGGCGCTGGAACAAAGCTGGACGGGTCCGCCAGGCGAGGCCCGAGCCTCAGGCGGAGCTCACTCGCGCCAGCTGGGGAGGGGACGCCGCAGGGTGCAGAGGCGGGCTAGGAGGCGTCGGCATCTGGCCTTGATGGGCCTTGGGGACACCTAGACCCAGCGATGGCCACCTTCCTACTTTTGGGGGAGGGGGAGGGCAGAAGGCAGTAGTACCGACCATCCTCACTCAAAGGGAGGCAGCAGGCGAGGGAGTGGGAACCGCCGGTAAGCCGGGACTGCCGCGGATCCCGCAGGCCCTCAGTCAGTCAGGGTCACTAGGGGGAAGATGTCCCGGATCCCCGCCCTGCAGTCCCGCGGGTTCAGGAAGGGGCCGTCATATTGAACTATAAGGCGATGGCCCTTACCGCTTGAAATCCCGCATGAGCCTCCTACGGGCCGGGGTCGACATGCTCCGCAGCTGCCCCGCGGTCAGTCTGAAAGAAAAGAGTCCCGTT
>LOJH01003539.1:11069-30538 GCA_001685095.1 Ellobius talpinus | reverse complement strand
CATGGAGGCTGAACACTGTGTACATAATAAATAAATAAATCTTAAAAAAAAGTTTCAGAGGTTTTGCAGACAGTAGTGACACATGCCTTTAATCCCAGCACTTGGGAGGCAGAGACAGGGGGATCTCAGTGAGTTTAAGGCCAGTCTGGTCTACAGAGCGAGTTCCAGGACAACCAGGACTGTTATTAGAGGAACTTTGTCTCAAAAAACAAAACAAAAGTTTCAGAGGTTCAGTCCATTTTTCATCATGACAGGAAGCATGGCAATGTGCAGGCAGACACGGTGTTGGCAAAGGAGCTGCTCCATGTTGACTTGAAGACAGCAGGAAGTGGTCTTAATGTCACACTGAGGGAAGCTTGAACAAAATAGACCTCAAAGCCTGTCCCCACAGTGACACACTTTCTCCAAACAAGGCCATATCTACTCCAAAAAAGCCATACCTCCTAATAGTGCCACTCCCTATGAGCTTATGGGGGTCAATTACATTCAAACTACCATAGCCAGGGAGCTTAGGTGCCCACTGGTTGGGATCCTACCTCTCAGCCCCTCTCTCTAATGGTCCTGGGAACTAGGTGGCTTGGCTTTTCCACCCTCCCTGTCTGTCACCCTGCTGTCACCCTACTTCTCCATCCCAGGCATTAGGACATTTCAGGAGGTGGTTCCCAGTACCTGGGTATGGAAAGGGCTGTGACTGGCTACCTTCCTCAGAGGAGGCCTCCCTGTACCTTAGCCTGCAGTCTCAGACCCCTTTTAGTGTCATGGGTCCTCCAAATCAGATTCAGTCTCCTATTGCAACTTTCTGAACCCACACAGTAGCAGGACCAGCCTTTGTTCCTGGGAATCTCATATACTGTGAGAGTGAACTTTCACCCCTACACTGGTCATAGCCAGCTTGTGCTCCCTGAGCCCTGAGTGTTTAACTTCAGGCTCACAGCCCCATAGGAGATGAAAGGACACACTATGAGGCTGGCAGGTAGCAAGGGTGAATTACAACCCTGATGGCTACCTCAGCATCCACCCTGCAGCAGTTAGGATTTCAGAAGTTCCAAGAAGGCCTTGGGAGGACATGAGCCCCGTATCCTGAGGGATCATGAAAGCTAACATGGTTACAGCAGCTACCCATCCCAGGGCCCTATCACCTCAGGCTCTGCTGGTTAGTATGGAATTGGGAGCAGGGTTTTGAACCTACAAGTGATTGATCCAGTATGTTAACAGGGTCATCTCCTTTGTATAGGGCAGGACTGTCTGATGATCCCAGTGAAAAGTGGTCTGGAGGTAGGAACTGACATCCTGGTGGGTAGATAGCCTTGGACTTGTGCATAGGTAGCCTTTGGTCTATGGGGGAGGGAGAACACAGCTTCATGGTTGTTGGCACGGGTTGGAGGGGCTGCTTGCCCTCTAGTCTATTCCCTGAGGCTGTGGGTGCCCAGGATGATGCCTGCAGAGCCTCAGTGCAGACACAGATGGCGCCCCAGAAAGCTTAGAAGCACTTGGATGCAGTAAGTGGGCAGTAAGAGCTGCTTGGCAGGTGACACATGTCTGATGGAGGTTTTTGAGACCTTTTCTACCCTGAGCTGGGGTGGAAGGAATGGAACCTGCTGAGAGTAGATGTTACCAAATGTTTAGCAGCTAGCCTTCTCCAGAGGAGCTTCAGATTGCAGCATTTACCAACCTCTGTGGTGAGACTTGAAAGGACCAGCAGGATGTCAGCCAGTCTGAGTACTCCAGCCCCACTCATCCACCTATAAATCTTGGAACTGGCTGAACATCTCACCTCTGGATATTGCCTTGAACCATTCCAATGTGATAAACATACAGGAAAGTTTGAAAGATAACAAGTTTCACATGAGGCACCAGGCCCCACATGCAGCATGGAGCCTGGATGAGGCCTTTCCCAGTGGAAGTGGGTCCATATGATGCTACCTAGCTTCCTCCTCAGGAGACAGCTGCTGAGTCTTGGCAACTGTCCTAGGGACAGTCCTGTCTGGGGGCATCAGAGGAATGAAGAAAGAACAGGCAGATATGGAGGAACAGCTGAAAGTCAGGTGGACTGGGCTTTTTGATGGAGAAGCTGCAGCACCCTGGAAGTTGAGCACATTCTTTATGTACAGTTGAACAGGGAGGTGGGGTTATTGCTCGCAGATGAACAGGGAGGTGGGGTTTATGGTCTACAGCTGGGTCAAAGAGACAAGTTTAGTGGATCTCAGCAGGAGTAGTTGCTGTAAGAGAGTTAAGACCTTAAGTGTCGGGGGAGGAAGCTGTGGTGGAAGTTCTCTGCACACATGTACCACAAGACTTTGCTGTTCCTTTCTGGGTCTCACCCCAGGGAGCGGGTAGGGCTTTGCCATTCCTCCTTGAGGCTTAGGCTATGGTTGTGTCCATGTCAGCAGCCTGCATTTGTCAGTACTTCTGCCGCTCCCAGCAGACTGCAAGAGGTTTGACTATTGGGGGAACTGTATATATTCCTGCACATGTTCCTTCTGTATGACCCCCACACACCCTGTAGTCATACTGTGTGCTACCTCTGCTTTATAGTATCCTCACTATTGTCTGCCGAGTGGTGCTGCTCCCTTAGTGCTGTGCCATGGGAGTACCATGCAGCAGGGACACCATGCAATGGGGGTGCCCTGTGAAAGTTATAGCATGGTTTCTGTTGAGTGGGGACACCCAGCATGCTACCAGTGTTGCACATTACCCTGGTGTTTCAGGGATTTACAGAACTGTCATGGACACATCAGCTCTATTTGTGGCCAGTATTCCTGACAGCTAGGATGGGGACTTGAAGTCTCAAAATGTGTCTTGTTCAGGAATTGCTCACATAGGTGGGACACAGAAGAAGCTGATGTGGTCACCCTCTTTCACCATTCTGACTGGGTGAGGGCCAGGCATGTCACAGCTGGCTGCCATCACAAACCCCAGCTGGTTCTCCTGCTGGTTACATTAGAACCTCATGCCATGCCCTGCTCAGGGCCCCAGCTCCCTGTGCTAGGTTTAGGTCCGCAAACTTCAGTTGTTGCTCATCTCTCAGCTAAGTACATGTTGTAGTTCTCTGGGCCTCAGTTGTTTAAAACATCGCCACAGCCAAGTAGTTGACGGACCGGTAGAATTGAGCCAGCCCTCACCAGTCCGTTGGGCTGTGAGCTGAAAGGGACTAGGCCCTTCATACTCTTCGCTACACCCTTTCTGGGAGCCAGTGACTCCTGTTTGCACCAGGTAGAAGAGCAGTGACTGGGGTGGCTCTGAGGAGTGCCACAGCCACACATCCATTGAGGTGGTGGGGAAAGTTGTGTCCTTGCTGAAGTAGAGGCTCTCCAAGTGATAGTGTCTCTGCTTGCTTCTGCAGGTGCCTGAGTGGGCCCAGAAATGGGATGCCAAGCCCCCACGACGAGTGCCTCTCTGAGCTGCTGCCGTGACAGCAAGTGATCAGGCTGCCAGAGAATGTCCACTACTGCTGCGGTCGCCCCCACGGGGGTCCCGGCAGCCCCGGGCCCTGTGAACCCTCCCCCACCCGAGGTCTCCAACCCCAGCAAGCCTGGCCGAAAGACCAACCAACTGCAGTACATGCAGAATGTGGTGGTGAAGACACTCTGGAAACATCAGTTCGCCTGGCCGTTCTACCAGCCTGTGGATGCAATCAAGTTGAATCTGCCTGTGAGTGGCCTTTAGCCCACTCCTGGAAATCCTGCCCAAAGGTGGTGTCTGAGATACAGCAGGTGCTGCCTGTGCCTCAGTACTGCACAGGAAGCCATTGGTCTAGCACGGTGGCTGCCCTTGGTACAAGAAATGGGGAGAACCTCTGGCTTCCATGGTGAAAGAATAAAAGGGGCTACAGTAGTGGTTCTCAATCTATAGGTTGTAACCCTCTTTGTGGGTCTAGTGATCCTTCCACACAAGGGTCATCTAAGACCATTGGAAAACAGATATTTACATTACAGTTCATAACAATAACAAAATCACAGTTATAAAGGAACAATGAAAATAGTTTTATGGTTGGGGGTCACATTAACATGAGGAATTGTATTAAAGGATCATAGCATTAGGAAGGTTGAGAACCACTGGGCTAGAGGATGATGGGGGCCTGGGTCAGAGGGCCATGTAAATCTTTATCTCATGCACTAGGGGCTGTGCTTCTACCCCCTCATTGTGATTCCTCACAGTCAGATGCCAGGTGTGCAGTAAGGCCCATTTTCTAGGCGGTGGCCCCTTTACTGCATACTCAAAAATTTTGGATATAAAGATACCTGGAGAGTTGCAACGAGAAGCCCAGCACAGGCACTTTTTCATTTGGTTCTGTACATGCTTGATCTCTGGACACCTGCAGGTTTAGAATCAGGGAGTTTGGCTCTGTCTGCGTGTGGACCAGCTCAGGCTCTGCCCCCTGCTGGAGAAACCCATGAGAACAGATTTGGGAAGAGTTTGGGACTGGCCAGGAGTCTCCTTGACCACATGCCCCACCTGCTCTTAGGCTTCTTGACCTAGCCCTGGAACCCAACTGACTTGAGAAACTTGAGAATAACATTGACTCTTTCTTTGATTAACACCTCTGAACATCTTTTTCCCTAGGATTATCATAAAATAATAAAAAACCCAATGGACATGGGGACTATCAAGAAGAGACTAGAAAATAATTATTATTGGAGTGCCAGTGAGTGTATGCAGGACTTCAACACCATGTTTACAAACTGTTATATTTATAACAAGGTGAGATACAAAACAGGAGCCCTAAAGCTGCTTGAGGGAGCAGGCTTGGCACTGGGAGGTCCGAGTCCTTGCATGCTGTCAGTTCATAGGTGCCTCGTGAGTCCAGGCCCTCTGCCATGGCTCTTGGGGTTGCAGCAGACAATGTCCTGGCACCTTTGTGCTCTGTGATTCCCTATGCCATCCCAGTGGCCTGCTGGGGGGTTAGTGGAAACTGGGCAGCTTTTAGAGGTCACTGACATAGCCCATGGACTCTATTCTGAGACTTAGGAGCTCCACCCTTAGAAATCCTAAGGGTGCAAAACTGTGGGCCCAGCCTGCCATCAGGAGGAAGTAGTCAAGTAGACTGTGACCCAGTGGGCAGCCACCCAAAGTGTTATACAGAGCACTTGGGAACCCTGAAGAGTGGTCAGTGTTAGAGCAGATGGCCAAGTTCGCAGGTCCCTGCTTGAGGGTTTGGTCTTTTAGCAGTGTAAATAAAGGAAAGGTGTTGGAGCCCAGCTATGGAGGCCCCTTTTCTCTGCTTGCTGGGTGAAGGCATTTTTTTGTTTGTTTTTTGGTTTTTGTTTTTTGAGACGGTTTCTCTGTAGTTTTGGGGCCTGTCATGGAACTAGCTCTTGTAGACCAGGCTGCCCTTGAACTCACAAAGATCCGCCTGCCTCTGCCTCCCAAGTGCTGGGATTAAAGGCGTGAACCACCACCGCCCAGCTATGAAGGCTGTTTTTATATTTTGTCTTTGTTTCTATTCTTTTGGGTTTTTTGACATTGAAAAATATTATTCTTGCCTTTCCTTCACGCCAGGTCTCTTAACATAATTTAACGCATTCTCGTACTACAACTTACAGTGTCTTTTGCAAGTGCACAGCTCCTTTCACGGCAAGTGACCCGGGTTCTCTGTCTTCAGCCCACAGATGACATAGTGCTAATGGCCCAGGCCCTAGAGAAAATCTTTCTGCAGAAAGTAGCCCAGATGCCCCAGGAGGAAGTTGAACTATTGCCCCCTGCTCCAAAGGGCAAAGGCCGGAAACCAGCTGCAGGAGCCCAGACTGCAGGTAAAAAGAGGCAGACAGGGAGTGCTGAGATTTTAAGTGGAAGGGGTGGGTGTGAGTTCCCTGGCCCCTCTGAGTTGTGTTCCTTGTCTGCCAGGTAGGACAGGAATGATGAGCTTGACAGGTGCAGATCTGTCTAGAACAGGGAGAAGAATATTGCTGTAGCTGCTGTCACGTGTCTGGCTGACCTCCCACATTTCACTCCTGTTTTTATTGATCTTAGCATTGGCTTTGCCTTGCTTGCTGTCTGGTTTAGAGGAGTTTGTCTCTCGGTTGGAGAGAGTCAAGGTAATCATTATCCAGAGCCATGAGGCCAATCGGGTCCAATCAGGTCTGAGAATGGATATTGACTAGAGATGTGTCAGATAGAATGACTGACTGGGCAGGGAGTGGCTGAAATTAAGCTAGGGGCGAGAAAGGCCAAGTCCTGGATTGTCAGTCAGTTAGCTATGGGCTCTGAGTGGGTTTCTCCACCCAGCTATGGGGCTTACTCTGGTTTTCTCTTCCAGTCACTCAGTGAACATTGCCCAGGCAGCAGGGCCAGCTCCTGCTCCAAGGCTAGGAAGAGATTGCTCTAGCTAGGTCTGTCCCAGAGGCCTTAGTGCTATGGCTGGATGGCATAGTCTTAGATGCTTCTTGAAACACAGAACCCACTGAGTTGAGCTCCCTGTCCTTGCTTTGAAGGTACACAACAGGTGGCAGCTGTATCCTCGGTCTCCCCAGCAACCCCCTTCCAGAACATACCCCCAACTGTATCCCAGACACCCGTCATTGCTGCCACCCCTGTACCAACCATCACTGCAAATGTCACATCGGTTCCCGTCCCCCCAGCTGCTGCACCACCTCCTCCTGCGACACCCATTGTCCCTGTGGTCCCTCCCACACCGCCTGTAGTCAAGGTGAGCTTTCCTGAGGCCTGCATGGCTATTTGGTGAGGTTGGCTGGAGGTCCAAGCCCCATAGAGTTCATGAAGCAGGGGCAGTACTGGGGCAGGTGGGCGCTCTACTGCCTTTCTAGGTGCAGCTGTTTGGAAAGATTTTCTACACAGACAAGGAGACCGAGGCTCAGGGGTAGAGGTCACATGGCTGGTGCTGGCCGGGCTGGACTTGAACCCCAGCTTCTCTGGCCTGGGAGCCCTGGCCTTACAAGCCATTGGGGAAGGTAGGAAGGTATGGAGGGAGTAGTGAGGGTAGAGGGGTCAGGTCATCTTTGGTCATTCTTGGGGGAATGGTGGCCAATGGCACGAGCCTGGATTTGAAGGGTCTGACAACTATCCCTTGTTTGCTGAGAGTTCTCACGGTGGACACTGTCTTGCTCTGGCCGGGCCCTATGGGCCTAGATGGAGTGGGGGCTTTCTGTGAGGTGCGGGGTTGGCAAGGCCTGTTGAATCTCCTGCTTTGAGTAGGGCCCATAACAGACACTCATGTGTGTTATCTTCTTCAATTTGATCCTCACAGTGACCCTCTGGGGCAGGCAGTAGTCCCCCCTCTTACAGATGAGGAAACGGGCGCTCAGGGGTTAAATGGCTCTCCCAAGGTAAAATGCCACCTTCATTGCCTTCCCTTCCCTGTGGCCTTCACTGCCTGCACTTCCCGGTGGCGCCTGGCCAGGCTGTTTGCCACAGCGAGTCTGCCCTCCCACCCCAGGTCCTCTGCAGCTCGCGCTTGGTGCTTGCCATCCTGTAGGTGCCCATCAATGTATTTGGATGGCCAGTTTGTGCCCCTGTCAGCCTGAGGGTGGCAGCTTGGCTGGGAAAGTAACTAGGGGGCTGTCAATCGCAGGTTCTGTTGCCATCACCTGGCCTGTGAGTTTGTGGCTCTAGTTGGCTTCTCTGCCCACCTAAGCAAGCTAAGAGAAATCCGCTGAGCAGGTCTCACTATATACCAAACCCTGATCCCAACTCGGTTGGTGATACCTATTGGTTGGACTCTTCAGGCTGTGGTAGAGACGCCTTTCCCCCTTAGGTCCCTTGGCAGAGACTATATGTGTGTCTACTATTAGCAGCCGGCTTCAGGTGCACCCATGGGAGGCTGTGGTACCTCCTGGGCTTAGCAGCCCTCTGCACTGCCTGTGCCTTCCAGATAAGAGCCCTGGACTGTCCATGCCTACAGCCCTTGGAGTCTCTTGGCCTGTAACTGCTGTGACTGCTTCATGTCTCCTGGTCAGGCTGCCCCCACCCATCCAGCCTGGAATGCTCCTCCTGCCTCCCCTCCTTCCGCTCGATTTGTGTCTGTTCTTGAAGCACCTGCTCAGGGCCTGGTCTGGCACTTTCCTCCTGGTCTTTAAAGCAGGGAGTCTGTCTCTGGCACCAATCTTGGTGCTTGTTAGATGTTGGGTGAATTCCCTGCAGCACCTCATGCTGCTCAGGTCAGTGATGCTCACCCACCTGAATCCTCGGGGCTGAGGGAGAGAGTCCCAGCATCACCATGGCCAGCTGTGTGACCTTGGACTGTGGGCCTGGCCCCTCTGAGCCTCGGTGTCTTCTGTACTGTGGGGACAGCTGAGAAGGAAATGAGACCCTGCATGTGGTCGCTAGCTTGGCGCCTGGCAGGCAGTCTGCACTCCAGAGGTGTGGCAGCTGTGAGACACATCTCCCTGTACACTTCCTTGTTTCTGGAGTTCACTGTTACTTTGTTGTCCCAGAAAAAGGGTGTGAAGCGGAAAGCGGACACAACCACACCTACGACGTCTGCCATCACTGCCAGCCGGAGCGAGTCTCCCCCTCCACTTTCAGAGCCCAAGCAGGCCAAGGTAGTAGCCCGAAGGGAGAGTGGGGGCCGCCCCATCAAACCTCCCAAGAAGGACCTGGAAGATGGTGAGGTCCCACAGCATGCCGGTAAAAAGGGAAAGTTGTCCGAGCACCTGCGGCACTGTGACAGCATCCTCCGGGAGATGCTGTCCAAGAAGCATGCTGCCTATGCGTGGCCCTTCTACAAGCCAGTTGATGCTGAGGCACTGGAGCTGCATGACTACCATGACATCATCAAGCATCCCATGGACCTCAGCACAGTCAAAGTAAGTGGGGTGGTGTTGAGGGCAGGGTGGTGCCCATAGCCAGAGCCAGCAGGCTCTCCTGCCTGCCTAAGCCCACTCTGACCTCCTCCAGATCCTGTTCTGCTGATGTTCTTTGCTCCTTGAGAACTAGGCCTGTCTATACCCTGATTTGGTCAGGGAAGAAAGCCTGTTGGTCCCTGAGTCTGCACCTCTATTGTCGGTTATTCTGGTGAAACAGATTAGTGGTTCAGTTTTTCCTTCTGTCCTCCAGTTCTGTATCAGCAGATAAGGGGGCTTTTAAAGGTGTCTGCTTCTGAGGCTGATGAAACCAACCTGGTGTACATAGCAAGTTCCAGGACATCTAGGGCTACACAGAGTCCTGTCTCAAAACCCCTGATATGTAGGCACCTCACAGCAGAGGTGGGAGTCTGGTGGTGGGCCTTGCCTTAGCGCTTGGCTACCTTTGAGCCCTGCTCCCACCCAGACAGGGAAGTGGAGAGAGATGGGCAAAACACTGAGGCCACAAGCTCAGCTGTGCCATCCCCTTGCTAGGTTTTCCCAGAGTCAGATCTCATTCTGGGTTTTGCTGTGTCCAGCCAAATCAGGGCCTGGCAGTCGTGAAAATGGACTTGAGCTTTTGCGGGAAAAGGAGCCTGGGAGATGACAACCCTGGAGCTGGGCTTGGTTCTTCTGCCCTTCCTAGAGGGAATCTCTGTGGTAGCCCCCGGGACTCTCCTTGCCAGTTGAGGCAGGCAGCCCCCATCTCTAAGTCGTGTAGTAGAATAGTTGCATGTATCATCCAGGCATCCTTGTAAAGGCAGTGCTGTCAGCTGCTGTACCTCATCATAGCTAGGCAGAATCTCCCAATAGAAGCTTTTCGTCCTAGGTAGTTATAACGGGGCAGGCAGGCCTGGCCACCTAAACAACTTTATGCCCGGTGCTCATTTGAAGTAAGCAACTGGCCTGTCTAGCATGGTTGGGGTGAGGAAACAGGCCCTGGGAACTGCATAACCCCAAAGCTGCTGGAAGCCTTGTTTTATCCCGCCTGGCCACTGTTGTGCCATTGTTTGGAGTTCTGGAACTTTGCTGGGGTTCCACTGTTTTTGATGTACTGTGGTGGGTTGGCCTCTCATTTTTCTTTGGGTCCAAGATGAGGCAGATTTGGGAGTTCAGTTTACTGAGAAGTTGCCATGTCCTTTGCTCAGGCTTACAGAGACACTAGGTGCTTACCCAGGTGGTCTCTTACCCAGGTGACTCTTGCATGACTGAGTCTGATTAACACCCTATGAAAAGACTATAGCAGAAGAGTATAAGACAGCCTCGATTTCTAAAGACTATGCAGTAAAGGGAGAAAATACCTTAATATGGTGTGAATTTCATTTTTGTTTAGATTTATTTTGCGTGTATGCATGTTTACCTGCATGTGTGTATGTGCACCATGTGCATGTCTGGTGCCCACAGAAGTTAGAAGGTGTTGAGTCCCCTGGAACTGGAGTTATGGATGGCTGTAAGCTACTATGTGGGTGATGAGAACTGAACCCAGCTCCTCTGCAAAAGTAACAAGTGCCCTTAACCGCCGAACCATCTCTCCAGCATCCACTGTTTACAGAGTGTAATAACAAAACTTAAGGGGGAAACTGTACTGGCATGCGTCATACCAACTCCAGGAGGCTTTTCTCCAAGCAGCCATCTGCTGAGAGCATGGCTGTCTTTGGGTACAAGGGACAAGACTGTTATTTTATTTTATTTTTTATTTTTTTCCCCCCGAGACAGGCTTTCTCTGTAGCTTTGGAACCTGTCCTGGAAACTAGCTCTTGTAGACAAGGCTGGCCTCAAACTCAGAGATCCTCTTGCCTCTGCCTCCCAAGTGCTGAGATTAAAGGCATGTGCCACCATCACTTGGCTCCAAGCTTGTTATTGAGATCCCTCCACTGTGTGGCAATCCATGTCCAATCAGAGGTTAAAGTGGGTGGTTAGCCCCTAGGTCACTGACCACTGATCTCCACACAAGACAAATTGCACAAACTGAGAACTGCCTCTGGGCCCAAGACATAAGGCATCTCCTAAGAGGCAAATTGGTAACAACTCCTGGATTCCTCACAAGAAGAGCAAACTCTCCTTCTGTAAATTGAGTGGACTTCCCAAGATGGGCAGAGTCTTTACCTGAAACTCCATGAAAGTCCCCAACACCAGAACCTTCTGTGATGTTTGCTGTGTGGAACTGGAAACTCTAGCTGAGGATGGGTTTGGCTGTAGGGTTGGTTTATCTCCCAGTGTTTCTTCATCCAGTGGCTCTGTCCTTGGAGCCCAGGTGCTTCGTGTTGAACCATCACTTCTGACCCCTTCTCCCAAGGCTCCCTCCTCTGAGTACTCCAACCCAAGCTAATTAATTGACAGATGTCCTCACTGGCAGTTGCCTTGGTTGCCAGAAGATGTTCTGAGGCTCTAAGTCTATCCCCTACCTGGTCTGGGTAGTGCTGTCTGCTCACACTTGTTGCTTGTTACAGAGGAAAATGGATAGCCGTGAGTACCCAGATGCACAGGGCTTCGCTGCTGATATCCGGTTAATGTTCTCGAATTGTTATAAGTACAACCCTCCAGACCACGAAGTGGTGGCCATGGCCAGAAAGCTCCAGGTAACCCAGGGCTAAATGTGATTAACAGTTGAGTTGTGCTATGGATATTGAAGCCTTAGATGTAGCTGGGTGAACTGGGATGATCTAAGTGTCTGAGAAGCATCTCCAGCAGGCAGGCCTCCGAGGAGCCTTATTTCCACAGCCTGTTTTGCCTCTGTGGCAGTGAGATCCTGCTAGGCTTAGAGCAAATTCCAGGATACATAGTAAATAGGCTAGCCTCTGATTTTTTAAGCTTCAGGATAGGATGGGAAGGTGGGAAGCAGGCAGTAGCCTCTGTGGCTGTAGCCTAGCTGCCCTTCAGGGTACCACCGCAGGTGAGCCTGTCCTTGTGGGACCTGGTGTACCCTAGTGAGGCTAGCTGGTGTCCACTCTGCTGAAGTGTTAGAGCAGGGCTGGGTGGGCTTACAGTGAATGACAGTCACTGTATGTTAGTGACTGTCTTAAGGGGAGACCAGAGTGTTCTGACATAGCCTTTCATGCAAGTGTGAGCCATTCACATGGTTTCACTCAAGATGTGTGAGCACTTGTATATATATGATGTACTGCCAAGAACTAGGTGCTGCATAGAACACCAAAATTTCTCTGCTGTTTGTAATTGATTATTGATTGGAGGAAGTTATCAAAAAACTTTGTTTTTGGAGACAAAAATAAATATTATGGCTAGTTTTTTCCCAGCACCTGAACATTGTGATTTTGGTTTTAGATTTGTTTTGTTTTGTTTTGATTTTCTTTGGGTTGTTGGTTTTTTTATTTGTTGTTGTTATTGCTGTTTTTAACTGAGTCTGAGGAGCTGGAGAGATGGCTTAAGCTGATAAGAGCACTTGTTACTCTTGCATAGGGGCGAGTTTGATTCCCAGCACCTACATGGTGGCTCACAACCATCTATAGTTACAGTTCTAGGGGATGCAACGCTCTCTTCTGGCCTGCATGCATGTGAACACTGCATGCATGTAGTGCATGAACATACGTGCAGGCAAAACACACATAAAATAAAAATTAAAAAGTCTTTTAAACAGTGTCTGGTTCTGTAACTTAGGT
This sequence comes from Ellobius talpinus, assembly GCA_001685095.1. Classification (NCBI taxonomy): domain Eukaryota; kingdom Metazoa; phylum Chordata; class Mammalia; order Rodentia; family Cricetidae; genus Ellobius; species Ellobius talpinus. The sequence continues at coordinate 18,123 of LOJH01003539.1, read as the reverse complement.
TAGCCTTGAACTCATGGCCATCCTCCTGCTTCATTCTCCTGAGTACTAGTAGGTGTACCATGACTCCTGACTTTAGGACCTAGAATGTTCTATGAGAATTTCTTAGTTCCTGGCTCAGGCATGTCCTGAGGTCCCTGAAAGTCATCTGAAAGTCATGAGGACTGCTGGGCAAAGCCTTTTTTCTCATTTGTGGGTCCTCCTGATGTTTTCACTTTTTTTGAAAATGGCACTGCTGGGAAACAATGCACAGTGGTCATGGAGGTCCCCTTATGTGCAGAGGCAGCCTTAGGGCCTGTCTACTGCTAAGACCTTGCTCTCTGTGCTTGGACTCTGAAGGCATCACCATACAATGTCGAAGGGTACTGTGCTGTCCTGTCAAAGATGATTGTTAGTCACCCAGTCTCCGAGGCTGGAGGAACTTTGTTATTAGTGTTGTTCAGTAGTCACCACTGTTAACTTTAAGAACTAGGCACTGGGGGCTAGAGTCCAACACCCTAATGACTTGCCAACAGTAGCTTCCCAGACCTCTGACTTCTTAGTTTGGGGATCTAAGGGTTGGGAAGAGTCTGAGAGCACACTCAGAGGAGGCACTTTGAGAATCTGGGCTCCAGCATGATGGGTGTGCACATGCGTGCACTCTCATACATGTCTGGGTGGACCGAGTATATGAGGCAGGCCCCTTATTTCCACATGGCTCTCTCATCCCTTTCTGCCCCAGGATAGAGTGATTTTCATCAAGAGGGTTTTCCAAGTGCCTGGTCCTGCAGGAGCTGTGAGGGACTTTCCAAATTTAGCTTTGCTGGGATATAGCTCTGCCAGTTTTGATATTCACTGGGTATGAGGTGTGTCACTGCAGTACAACCCCAGAAAGGGAATCAGGTGAGACAGGAGCCAGCTCTCAGTGGCTAGGATCCCTGCTGGAGTTGAGGACTGAAGGAAGGGTACTCTTGTTAACAGAGGGCATTCCTGAGGAGCCTGGCACCCAGGGCTGTATGACTGACTGTTCGTGCATTCTACACAGACTTGCAGATTAGCCAGGGGAGCTGCATGCCAGGCCCCAGAAACTCAGGTCTGGATTGGCTGGCCTCTTTCCCTCATTCTAGGCCTTCACTTAGGAATTGCCTGGGGAGAGTAGGGAACAAAGGAAGGTGGCAGGCATAGGCCTCCATAGAGCTTGAACTGTGTGTGGTGTGGTGCAGCTCAGAGGCATCTTACATGCTGGAGGGGCTGTCTTGTGGGTGTGTAGGTGTTTAGCTGTTTCTTTTTTTCCCCAGGATGTGTTTGAGATGAGGTTTGCCAAGATGCCTGATGAGCCTATGGAGGCACCTGCACTGCCTGCTCCTACAGCCCCTATAGTGAGCAAAGGTGCTGAGAGCAGTCGTAGTAGCGAGGAGAGCTCTTCAGACTCAGGCAGCTCAGACTCAGAGGAGGAGCGAGCCACTCGGCTGGCAGAGCTGCAGGAGCAGGTGAGGACAGCCACTTCTATGCTGTTTCCCAGTGGGTATGGACCACCAAGCCTAACTGCCTAAGCTGGCCTCTTGCCATCACTTGTCCTTTCCTCCAGCTGCTGCAATGTTTATCTGTAGCGCTGTTAGAGGATCTCTGGTGGGGTTGCTCACACAGCACCTTCCAGGGTCTGAGGAGGCTTCCTGGAGCACACAGGCGACTGAAAGTACTTGTGTGTCTGAAACCTTCTTGGACAGGACCCTCCAGAAAGGCTGGAAGTCAAACAGGCCACAAAGATGCTTTTTAAGCAGTGGCTATAGTGGGTGTGCTACAGGCTCCAAGAACTCAGATCTGTGCCTCCTGTGACCTCCTCTGCCTCAGTCTCCCTGATAAACAGAATGATGTGACTTGTTTTGAGATCGGCCCAACAGTATGAACTATTTTCCCAGGGTATTACAGCCAGCCCCGTGAAGTCAGAATGTAGCCACCAAGGCAAAGTAGTGTCCTTCAGCAGGTGGCTCCAGGGGGAGGACGGGCCAGGAGAGTAGAGGATTGCCAGATGAAGCTACATGTCAGATTCTGAGATGATGAGGACATGGAGCAGGGAATTAGCCTTTCCTTCCCAGTGCATGGTGCCTTTCCCTGTTGGCTATGTAGCTTTTCCCAGGATACCCAGGAGCCATACAGGCTACCTGATTACCAATACAACGTGGGTCACAATCCTCCTCCCCGAGACATAAATGCAGCATTCTGTCTTGCTGGCTGCTGGTGGGCACCAGGAGGATGAGTTGCTGCCATTGTCTCACTTTGATCCCGCAGACTGGCTGCGGACCCTTCCAGGATCAGCTGTTGAATGTCTCCTCTGTGCAGGTGCTCACACTCTAGTCATCTTCTGAAAGATAAGCATTAACAATGAAAGTATTAGCTGCTGTTAGCAAGTTCCTCCCGTGTCACCTGCCCCAAGCCCAGCCTATGGGCAGCCACCCTGGGAGGTGGGTCCCTGTCCCCAGAGGCGAGGGAACAGGTTCAGAAGGTGAAGTGACTCACCGGCAGGCACAGAGAGAGGGGCAGAGTGGGCTATGAAGTGCTTCCCTACATCTCTCTGGCTTCCAAAGGCAGAGCGGGGCCCAGATGCCCCTGGCTTATCCCACATAGCTGAGGCAGCCACAGGGGCACAGGCCTACCCAGACTGCTCGCTTAGCTGCCTGCTGTTTTTCAGCTGAAGGCCGTGCATGAACAGCTGGCCGCCTTGTCTCAGGCCCCAGTGAACAAACCAAAGAAGAAAAAGGAGAAGAAGGAGAAGGAGAAGAAGAAGAAAGACAAGGACAAAGACAAAGAGAAGGAGAAGCACAAGGTCAAGTCCGAGGAGGAGAAGAAGGCCAAGGCCGCCCCACCAGCCAAACAGGCTCAGCAGAAGAAGGCTCCCACCAAGAAGGCCAATAGCACAACCACAGCCAGCAGGTGGGTGGCCACCTCTCAGGCTCTCAGACCACCTCAGGTTACAAGGACTGCCAGATCTGGGACTTTGCACCTTGGCAACATGGATACTGGGGTTGGGACTTTGGGGTGACTGTGAGTGCCTCTGGGGCCTGCTGAGGAGGTCACCCTCACCTGGCTGGCTGGCTCTAATGCTGGGCGTTAGAACATTTGCACTGCCAGAGGAGGCATCTGGTGCTTTCAGTGTTTGGGACCTTTTCGTGATGTGGGCCAAGGGGCTTTGCTGTGCAGCCAAGTGCTCTAATTTCTGGTATAACAGGTAGACAAAGGGTTGAAGTAGGAAAGAGCAGGAGATAGGATTCTCTCTAGCTAGGTGGAAGCAGCCACTTATGAGCTGGTAAGCAGGTAGGCAGTAAAAGCTAGGTCCAAAGCCTCAGGCAAGACTAGCAGACATGCTCCTTTGGGGAATTAGTATGGAATTGATATTCTGGAGGGAGGTCACCATTGGGGAGAGGTTAAGGGTAGGCTGCCAAGGTGCCCTGCTCTGGTAAGGCATCCTCAGAGAGAGGATCTGATTCTGGCCATTGTGGAGGACAAGTCTGTGAGTGGCAGTTATGGAAGCGAGGACATAGCCTTGGAATGTTGGTGGCAGCAGAGAGGCTTTGATGGCTGCTTGGGACTGAGTTGGGAAGGCTTTAGTGCCTGGATTCAGGAGAAAAGTGTGTGCAGCCCTGGGACCATCAGCCAAGAAGAGGCCATGCAGGCCATCTCTCTTCCCATCTGCCTTGGGCTTTGTTTACTTCTCTTTCTCTCCTTGAGGGGATGCAGAAATCCGTTTTTCTCATATTGTCTTTATCTGGATTTGGTATCCATGTTACTGCTGGTCCCTGAAATGGTGGGATATAATATTCCAGAGTAATTAGGAACTTTTTTTGTTTTGTTTTTCTGAGACAGAGTTTCTCCGTGTAGCCTTGGCTGTCCTGGAACTTGCTCTGTAGACCAGGCTGACCTCAAACTCATAGAAATGAGTTTGCCTCTGCCTCCAGAGTGCTGGGATTAAAGGTGTATATTATCACCACCCAGCTTCAATTAGGAACAATTTTTAAAAAGATTCTTTACTTTTATTTCCTGGGGGTTGACTATGTTGTGGGACTCCTCCACTCTGCATTTTGTGGCCTGGCTTTAATGCATACATCAGTAGGACTAAAGTATCTTCACGGACAGTTGACACATGATGTAGATAGACTCCAGTCTCTTCCAGATAATATTGCCTGACCTGAAACCTTCCTTGTTGCTTTTAATTTTTGAGACAGGGTCTATGTGTCCCTGTCCTAAAACTCACTGTGTAAATTAGGTTGGCTTCTGACTCACAGAAGTTAAAATTAAATTTTAAATTTAAATTAAAAACAAAGCCAGGTGTTTTTAATCCCAGCACTCAGGAGATGGTGGTAGTCAGAGCTCTGTGAAGTCAAGGCCAGGCTCATCTACATGTTACATTCCAGGGCAGCCAGGGCTGCATAGTGAGAACCCATCTCAAAAAATAATTAGAAAATTACGTACGTGTGTGTGCGCACATGCATGTACATGTGGAAGTCAGAGGACAGTTTTACAAGAGGGGGTTGGGGTTCTCCCATTCTATTAGGTGTGTATACTGGGGATTGAACTTGAGGTATCAGGCCTTCATCCATTAAGCCATCTCACCAACCCCTCAAGCCCTCTTTATAAGAATATAAATATAGCCATTTATGACTTTCCCACCCCTTCAGAGACAAGGTCTCCCAGTGTAGTCCACACTGGATTTGCATTTATGACCATTTTGCCTGTTGAAGTTTGTATGGTGTTTTCCTGTCTTCTTTCCTTTAACTGACACTGAAGGGTCTTGTTTCTACAAACTTTTTTTTTTAAGATTTATTTATTATATATACAGTGTTCTGCCTGCACATATAACTGCAGGCCAGAAGAGGGCACATATCACATTACAGATGGTTGTGAGCCACCATGTGGTTGTTGGGAATTGAACTCAGTATCTTTGGAAAAACAGTGCTCTTAACTGCTGAGCCATCTCTCCAGTCCAGGTCTTGTTTCTCATCTGACCATCTCTTGCTTTTAGCTGGTGCATCAGCCACTTGCATTTAGTGTAATAACTGACACAGTTGGATTTAATCTACCATGTCATCACTCTCTCTGTGCCTGTGTTTTCTCTTCCTGCCACATTGCAAATTATCTGAATGTGGAGATCTGGTTTTGACTTGTTGGGTTTGAAAGATAGTTTCTGACTGGGCCTTGGGCCAGGAAATACATGTTGTAACCCTGAAGTATGGTCTTGCCTGTCCGTGGCAGGCAGGCTAGACATCAGTGGCCCAGCTTTTTTCCTGAGGAACCTTGGGTACACCCCTAGGGAAGAGAGCAATCTGTAGTGGAGAAGAAGACAGCTAGGTGGTGGGACAGATAACTGAGACTCAATGTCACATGGCTCCCTGTCTTCTTCCTTAGACAGCTAAAGAAGGGTGGCAAGCAGGCATCTGCATCCTATGACTCAGAGGAAGAGGAGGAGGGCCTGCCCATGAGCTATGATGAAAAACGTCAACTCAGCCTGGACATCAACCGGTTGCCTGGCGAGAAACTAGGCCGTGTGGTGCACATCATCCAGTCCCGGGAGCCCTCGCTCAGGGACTCAAACCCAGATGAGATTGAAATTGACTTTGAGACCCTGAAGCCAACCACGCTACGGGAACTGGAGAGATATGTCAAGTCTTGTTTACAGAAGAAGCAGAGGAAACCATTGTGTAAGTTTTCTGGCAGAGCATGTTGCTCATAGCCTCTGCAGCCCCTGAGAATAGGCACTGGCTAGCTGCCTTACTGTCTAAGCCTACCTGCCCACCACAAGCCCCAAGGACATCTGCACTCAGCCAGTACATGCCTGCCCCCATATCCTCTTCCATGTTCTCTGGTAAGGAAGATGCCTATTAGGCCTTAACTGGATTGTAGTGGAAAGGTAGGACCTGGGGTTGGCCTAGCCCATTTGTTCATGTCCAGTTAGGGCCCTTCTCTCTCCCCTTCTAAAGCTCCATCTGGGGCTTAGACTACAGGGAAGAGTCTCACTCCCTTGACTCATCAAGTGTCCAGAATCTCTACAGGATGGACTCTGACCCTAAGTAAAGTGCACCGTGAATTTGATGGTTTCACCAGACAGGAACCAGTCACTGCCAGAGTCTGCAGGTGCTGGAGGCTGGGAGGAAGGGAAGTCCCAAGGCAGCCCCTCAGTATCTAGGCTATGCCAACCTAAGTGTGGCTGCTTGTATATGTTTGATCCTCATTTACTCTGGAACAGACTGACTTGAGGGTGATAATGATAAATCTGATGGTGAAGGCATAACTTTGCCAGACCATGTCAGTCTCTGTGGCTTAGGCAGGAGAGAATAGCTGTGCTGGAGGAGGACTGAGACAAGGTCTGTGCCCTTCCCGTGGACAGAGGACAAGTCATAGCCCAGACTCTGGACTCTGGTAAGGTGTAGAGATGAGGAAAGGCTCTGAAGATGTGTCACGGTGGTTCCAGGTCCCTGGTGTTTACTACTACACAGGGATCCGATAACAGCTCTGTACCAGAGACACTGATTCTGCAGCAAGGCAGGTGGTACATGCAATAGTGTGTGGGACTGGGACTTTTTGGCTGCCTGGTTGGCTATTGGCTGCTGGCACAGTTTTAGGGAATGTCTCACTGCTTACCTGCCATTCTACAGCAACAAGTGGGAAGAAGCAGGCAGCCAAATCGAAAGAGGAGCTAGCTCAGGAGAAGAAAAAGGAGCTGGAGAAGCGGCTACAGGATGTCAGTGGACAACTGAACAGCAAGAAACCCACTAAGAAAGGTAACCATCCAGGCCATCAGAGGACAGCAGTCACAAGGACCAGGAGAGTTTGATCAACCTCCTAGTATCTCTTAGATTTATCTACAACTAGGGGTGGGGGCATCTTTGGCCCTTGGGAGGTTGCAGAATCGTGTGTGTGTGTGTGTGTGTGTGTGTGWGAGAGAGAGAGAGAGAGAGAGAGAGMGCNGTGTGTGTGTGTGTGTGTGTGTGTGTGAGAGAGAGAGAGAGAGAGAGAGAGAGCGAGAGAGAGAGAGAGTTTGATCAACCTCCTAGTATCTCTTAGATTTATCTACAACTAGGGGTGG
>LOJH01003539.1:0-11033 GCA_001685095.1 Ellobius talpinus | reverse complement strand
ACAACTAGGGGTGGGGGCATCTTTGGCCCTTGGGAGGTTGCAGAATCGTGTGTGCGCGTGCATGTAAGCTCCTAAAGGCCCACACAGTTGGGTTCCTGGAAAGAGCTCCTTAGGGCTGGCCTCGATGCTGAGAGCCTGGGATCCACCCCGAGCATCAATCACCAGCTTGTAGAAAGCAGCTAGTTTCTGGCTTTCTAACCCAGCATATTAAATTGGTGCAGTGGCAAGCTCTGTCTCCTGCCCAGGCCTTAGGTTTAGGTGAGTGGGTATTTTTGTCTCTTCTTCTCTCTGGAGTTTGAGACCTTTTCCCTTTGTTTCAGAGTTGCTCTAGAATATCAGGATATAGGCAGTGGACAGAGTCTGAGACCATTGGTCAGCTGGGATCCCACCTGGGCTTGCATACCAAGTGCTATAGTTTTGTGGTTTCTATCTTCCTAGTGTCAGGGCAGTGAGGGTCTGTGACTTGTGTCCTAGTGTGGCCATGTGGCCACTGAATGCTATTTTATGAGCGTCCTTCAAATATTTGCTGTACCTCTGGGTCATGACACAGATAACCTGTGACAGGGTAGTGGCGTGAACAATTTTGATCACACACTGCTCAACAAGGGCCTCCTTGGTGTCCCTACAGAGAAGTCCAGCTCAGCGCCCTCGGGAGGCCCATCAAGGCTCAGCAGTAGCAGCTCCTCTGAGTCTGCGAGCAGCAGCTCCAGTGGGTCCAGCTCCGACAGCAGTGACTCAGAGTGAACTTGGACTGGAACAGAGCTGGACAGATGGACGTGGCACACGCCGACTGCAGTGTCCCCTCCTATGGTTAATATACTTTTTTTCCATGGTGTGCAGGTTTTCTTTTACTTCAGTGTTATGATCTCTTCCAGCTGTGCTCCGGTAGGGCGGAGAGCCTCACACGTGTGCCAGACCCCAAGAGAGGGCCAAGCTCTGCGGGAAATGCCTTTGCAGCTTGGTTTAGTTGTTTGGAGACTGCGGCCTGGGATGCTAACCTGATAACCATAGACACAGTGGGAGGTGTGGCTGGACCTGCCCAATACCTCTTCAGGCCCAGCCTCGCCCTTAGTAACTTGAAGGAAGCCTTTCAAGGGTTTTGGACTAGAATGGGTTCTGTGTTTGAAAGCTGTTAGAACACTAACCAGCAGGTTACTTCTCTCTGCAGGGGCTGAGGACAGGTGTGTCAGCCCACGGAAACCAGGCTGGGCCCCAGCAGAGGGTCCCCGTAGCTGCAGACCAGAGCCTCCCACCTCTGGGTTGGGTGTGGAGGAAGAGGGGTGCTGAGTTCTCTGGCCCTATGGCTGTGCAGCGTGCAGGTTTCGGGACACCGAAACTTTTACCTCAACTTAAGGGAATTAAAAACAAAAAACAAAAAGGTAAAAAAAAAATAGAAAACAATAACAAAAAACTTTTTTGTAAGTTCATCCATTTTCTACAGAAGTCCAGTCCAGCGTGCCCCACTTTGCTAGCGCTGCCTGGCTGCCGCCACCTCACACTCTGAACCACCTCCCCAGTTTTATGTATATATAAATACTTTATTTATTAACATCATTGGTCATTTTTAAAAAAAAGGAAAAAAAAGAAAAGAAAAAAAACATAAATAAGTGCATTAAGAGAAGTAGTGGAGATACAGGCCTCTGGCTACGAGGAGACTGGACCCGTGGTGAGAAGATTTGGTCCTGTGGCGGCGTGCCCTTCTGGTGCTCATCACGTCTGGGCTCTCTGGGTTTTTTTGTTTGTTTGTTTTGTTTTAGATGAAGTTTGGGGATTTTACAAATGTAGACACCCTTCGGCTGCAGCACATCCTCATTTTATGTTGTCTGTTCAGTTCTTTCTTACTAACATCAACGGAGGGAACCTCGGTTCTTCAACACAAGCTTTGTAAGCTGAGAGAAAAACGATGTATATCAGGCCAAGTCCTTGACATTTAATTTTCTATTGTAAAAAGTGATAATATACAGAGTTTAACAGAAAGTTCTGATCGGTTTGTTGTTGAGGCTGCCAAATGATTTTGGAATTCAGGGTCAGCCTGGATTAGCTCTGAGCATTGTGGCCTCAGCCAGGAGCACATGGGTCAATCTCCCAGGCCTGTAAGTATCTGCCTCTCCAGCCTGCAGAGGCTCTTCCTGACCTCTCTACTTTTGACAGGGACAAAGGTGAGCCTGATGATCACAGGGGTCCCTGTTCAAGAATTTCCAGTTAGCCCAGAAAACTGATTCTCCTGACCCCCACCTGAGAGAGCCAAGTGCAGAGCCTTGTGTTGTATGGTTTTACTTGTGGTGGGATCTCTGCAGTTTCTTCATTTGCTTCTAGGCAGAGCCAGGGACTCACCCTTAACATCCCACATGGGAGAAGTTTAAAACTCCTAAAGGCAGTCCCACTAGCCCACTAGTGAATGTGGGCATCAAGCTCGGGAAGTGGCTGGCTGGCTACCATGTCTAGACGCCTGGTGAGTTATCAGTCAGTTTGTTAAACTTGTAAGCCAGTTTTGTTTATAATAAAAATATAAGTGGATTTTAAGGTTCCATTTTTTTAAAGTTACCCTTGTTTTTCAAAGGTATTTTTTAAACAGATCTTTAATAGAATATTTAAGCTGTGACTAAGAAATAAACATGAGGAAATTGACAGGCCTTCACATGGGGTCTCAGTGGTGGCCTACCGTGACAGCCTAGCCAGCATGCCTGGGCAAGGCACAGTACCTGGGCTTGCATAGGGTGCCTCTGTGAGCTGTTAGGCAAGCAGAGTTCGGCTCTGGAGTGGCATCCCAGCAGCGGGGCAGTGGTGTAGAGCTGGTTGCACAGGATGGAGGGTCTAGCATTTCCACGACTGTGGTCCCTACTGAGCAGCTTCTGTCATTGGTGCTTTTAATTTTTTTTTAAGCTTTCTGTCCAGTCTTAAACTGTTTTGTCTCCAGAGTTTTGAAGGACATTGGTTCCCATAATGCCAGGCTGCAGGGTAACTGTCATTCCCTTCTTCTGAGTTACAAAGGCTACATGGACTTAGATTGTCCTGTACAGAGGTGGAGGAGGGCAGCTGTCCATGACTTCCTTGAGGGTTACAAGCAGGGGTGGGGTAGGCACTTGGCAGAGTCTTGGAGGCCAAGGGGTCAGACCTCCTCAGGCTGTGTAACTTAGCTTGCTTACAGACTGGAGACATTTTTTTCTGTGGTTTTCTTGGTTTTTCCTTTTGCAGCTGTCACACCTTTTACAGTCATTTGGGAAACAAACCCACTGTTAAAGCTTCGTCATCCTGTTTATTATTGTCCCTGCTGCTGGCATAACACTTCCAGAAGCTTTTCTTTTTTTATATATATATTTAAAATGTTTCTTTTCTGTATGATGTGCATGCAAGTTTACCGTAACTTTTCTTAAACTTTTTAGTGCCGTTTCTAGTATATTCCTGTAAATGTCAGTTACTGAAAATGAGTCCATTGTAAGTAGTTTTAGCTTGTTTTTTGCAATGCTGGCCTCAACACCACAGAGTTAAAAACGGTAGGAAGTACTCTGGTGTCTCTGGTAATCATGAACCTTTCTCCTGGGGTGTTTGTTTTGTTTTCATAATAAAAAGAAGGGGGAAAAATGCTATGTCTGTGTAGTTCTCTTTGCTGCAATGCCTCTTTTTTGTTGTTATTGTTTGTTTTTGTTTTTTCAAGACAGCGTTGGAGCCTGTCCGGGAACTCGCTCTGTAGAACCAGGCTCTCATGGAACTCACAGAGATCCACCTGCCTCTGCCTTCTGAATGCTGGGATGAAAGGCGTGCACCACCACCACCCAACTGCAATGCTTCTTTCTAACGGCACGTGGCGAGCTCCTCACACTTGACCTCTTACAGCTCTTGGTAGAAACACACAGAACATCCAAAAAGGGCTTTAAAATACTTCAAGCTAAGTATGGTGGCACATACCTGTAATCTATTGGGAAGTTGAAGCTGCAGAACTGATTTTTTTTTTTTAGATGGGTGTCTTTGTCTAACAGCTCTGGCTGTCCAGGAACTGCTCTGTAGACCAGGCTGGCTTCAATGTCACAGAAATCCACCTGCCTCTGCCTCCCAAGTGCTAGGATTAAAGATGTGTGCCACCACTGCCCGGCTGCTGTGAATTCTTTAAGACCAGCCCACTACAGAATAAGAATGGAGACTCTTTTGCAGGACAACAGCAAAGAACTTGTAATAGCTGCCATCCGTCATGGTGCTGGGGGACAGGAAGTCCTTTGCACTCCTCACTTGGACTGACTGCCTTTCCGAGGATCAAGGCTTTCCTCAGACGGTCTCACTATTCCCTTCCCTCCTTGCTGCAGTCTACTGTCAGGTTATTTGTGGCATAGGCCTCCAAGTGTGGTGAGCCCAGTGGAAATGTAGGTGAGAATTATAAAGAACCCTGTACTACTCACTAAGAATAGGCTGTGGAATGGCTTAGACACAGTGAAGAAGGAATGGTGAGTTGGGCTTTAGGGTCTAAGAACCTAAAGTTGTTTTCCAAGTGGCCAAGCCATTGGCATCAAGCCTGTGCAGGAGGTTCATGTTGGGTCCTATGGCATGTCCATTCCATCCAGAGTGGGTCAGGCTACTCATCATCCCTGCTAACACTAACCCTTCCCATCAGACTAGGCTCTTACAGCACTGACCTGGCCTCCGAAGCACAGATGGCATCCTCCTGTAGTCTAAGCAGCTTAGTGACTTCCTAGTGTCCTACATGGGGCCTGATGCTTATGTGCCACTCATTCCTGCTGACCCCCTGAAGACAGCTGTCCTACAGGTGCTTACCCTCCTAACACAGTCTGTGACCTCAAATCCCATCTCCAAGTAAGTGCTGTGTCTGATGCAGTCTTGGGTTAGCCTGAGGTGGAAGCATTTGGCAGAAAGTCTGAAGCTTGTTTGCATAACTTCAACTGAACTAAAAGGCTTGACAAACTAATGAACTTGGAACAGTTTCCAACTCCTAGGACTCCCTGTCAGGCCAAGCAACCTGAACTGTTGAATGAGCTTCCTCTCTAAATGTACAGGAATATTCTACAGAAGTCCAACCTGTGGCCTTGGTCTGCAGCGGGGACTAAGGCAAAGGACCTAGTTCCCTCAGGAGGCTCCAGCTCTAGGTCTGACTGGCTGAAGTGTTTGAGGAATGCACTGTGTCCTGGTGGTTCTAGAACAAATTTGCACATCTCTAAAGAGATTTAGGGTATAGTGAACACAGCCAAGGGTGAGACATGCTCTTTACATAGATTATAAGCCAGGTGCCATCTCTGCCAGTGAGTGCCTGGTGAATGGGCAGAACAAGTTGCAAATGGGGGTACTGCCACTGGCACAGTTTGTGACTGCACACTGCAGAGTGTGAGGACATGCATGCCTTCTGACAGTGGCTGTCTTGAGGGAGGGACCGTGCCTGTTTTATGTATTTCCATATCAGGGCTCCCTTATCAATCATTAGCTGTTAACTGTTCAGAAAGCTAAATAAGGTTTTACACACCAAGGTAAATGAGAAAGGGAAGAGTCTTAAGACATTTATTTAGAAGGCTCGGCTTTGACAAAACACATCCCCCGAATTTGTATAGCTACACAGACTTTAAGTGCACCAGAGGCAAGTTGTTCCAGCCGTCTATACCATGTGTACTGAGGTGGAACATGAGATAGACCTAATGAAGCCCACTGCGACCTGACAGGAAGGAGCCCCTATTTTCCACCATCAGGTAAATGCTCTTTCCTACACATGATTAGGTTTGGAATCAAATCAGGCAACTTAGATGGGGCTTTAAATTGCAGGGGTTTGCTTAAGGTGTTTAGGACATAGCACACCTATATACAAGACCAGAGTGGATGGTGCTGCAATGCAGTAACCTATACACTAAAACTCTTGGCTTTGGAATGCCACTACAGCCCGGGCCACTTTCCACATGTCACTGCAGTGAACAGAGACCTGGGACCCTCCAGGAAGAGAGTTCCCTCTTTACCCTGGATCTGACCCATTCTGTATCAGGCAAGCAGCTCATAGGAGCTGGGGACGTCTCCCTGACTTCCCTTTTGTTTGGAAGCATTGTGAGCGCCGAGGCCTGGGCAGTGAGGGGCACGTCTAGGTACCAGCTGTTGATTGATAAAGGGCTGGGTGATATTCTTGGGTGTTGAGTTTTTATACCACAGCTTGATCTTCACATCCATCAAGGATCATCTCCCTGGGATTACATGATTGAGCAAAACTTAGACTGGCCGGTATCCCTAGAGATCCCAAGCTGGTTTTTATCTCGAACTAAGATGGCTTCATTTCCATACTGGGAGTACCACATGCTACGACTTCTGCTCAGGTATGTACTGGGTGGTATAGACTCCAACTTCTGCTGCTGCTGTTGCCAAATGAGCAAGGAAGTGTCCCTGTACCGGAGGCGGGCAAAGCGTTCTGACAGGGCCTTCTCTGCCAGCGGGACCCGGCCACTCATCCCCCAGTCCCAGGCTCTTGCACACCTGGTTTTCCTCCTGGCTGTTTTGCTCTGTTAACTAGTTGGCCAAGAGCCTTGATGGCTGTTGGGTTAAGGAGTCCCTGTTCACCTTAGTCATGGATGTAGGCAACTCAGACCTTCCATAGGCAAGATCTCAGTAGGCAGGGGAAGCCAAGACACCTCTGGTTCAAAACCATGTGAGAGTCATTCCAGACAGAAAGTGGGTCAGATTGGCGCTGTGGTTCAAACTCTGCACAATAGAGTTCTATAGACTTGACAGAGACTCCACACCACTCTGGGTGGCCTGTCCGGTGTCCATTGCCTCTGCAACACTTCTGAACTCAAAGAGACATACCCAGGATCCTGAGAGAACGGGCGTTGTACAGTCTACAGAAGGTGCTGACCAGTCCACACTACTCACAGCGCAGTTGGGATCTGGACTTAGTGCTGGTTCAAGTCCTTTTCTTCTAGCTACTCTTCCACTCAACATGGGTGACATTGCAATGGGAAGAAGCTGTCGGGCATTGGGAGCAGGCCCAACACGGGCCTCCTCGCCATCAGCAGCAGCCTGGATGGGGTAGAGTTCGGTGAAGCTACTCACGGATGCGGTCGGCTGAGCTGGGTGGGAGAGTGAGGCGTGTGGGCAATCGCAGGTCCCTTAATAACCCACGGATGCTTAGTGATACCAGGGTCTCCGCTGGTGAGAGAAGCGTCCCTCAAATACGGAGCAGAACTCCTGGGAGGAGGGAGGATGCAAGTCCCACGACCCTCACCCCTGCTTCTGGCAAAAGTATAGCTTGCCCAGCCCTGTCCAGATGTTCCAGCAGAGTAGCCTTCCCGACTAGCGTTCGTGGACACGCGTGGGCCGGGTGACGCAGGTGCTCCAGGTCCGGGGCGGGTCCAGGAGGCCGCGGCTACGTCTCCATGGCAGCGTCGCAGGCGTGGTGAGTCGAGCGCCGAGGACCGGCTGCCTACGGACCCATCGATCACTCTGCGAGGCGGGGGACGACCCAGAGGGAGAGGCGGAGTTGCCCAAGACGGATGGGGAAGGGAAGGGGGAGGAGGAACTGGAAAAGGAGGAACGGAAAAGGTGTTGGGAATCTAAAGGGAGGGGAGAGAGAAGGAGCCGGTGGAAGGAGACGTCAAGAAGAGCAAAATCCAGAATAAGGCCTGGAGAGAGAAGAGGATCCTGAGAAAGTGTGTGTTGCGGGGAGGGGAAGGGAGATGGGGAGGAGCTGAAAGAGGCAGGATGAGAGGAAAGAAGGAGTAGGGAAGGAGCAGGAGGAAGAAGAACTGGGGAGGAGAGGATGAGGCTTGAGCCTAGGAGCCTGAAGAAGCGGAGGAGGAAGGAGGAAGGGGCGTTTGGGGAGGAAAAGGGACATTGCAGGAGTCGGTGGAGGAGGTGGTAAAGACAAAGGGAGAAACCAGAAGAGAAAAGAAGCCTGGGGAAGACAGAGGAGTCAGGATAAAGGAGTGGGCAGGCGGCGGGCTGGGGAGCATGGGAGCCTAAGAGCTGGGGAGAACTTGGGGGCGGGGTTTGAGGCGGAGCCTGGAGAGGGAGGAGGCCTGGAGGAGATGCTGAGGAAGAGCAGGCGTTAACATTAAGGCACCTTCCCATTCCTGAAGCTGTTATGATGGTTCCTGCGGCTTTTCTTTATGTTTGGGTTGGAGTGTTGGTGCTAGGCAAGTGCTCCAAGTGAAGCTTTGTTCTCCGGTTTTATTTCCTTTTTTTGCAGTTACTTTGTCAGACCTATTGCTGTTACTATCGACATCCCACTCAAATGATGGGCGGACTTGTTCTCAATTTATTCACTGTTGTGTGGGATGTATCGTTTCAAAGGCAGCTATGTAACTCCATCACTCCACATACTGTTCATTTGAATTGTCCTAACAGCCCCAGAGAAATTCAGCATGCCCTCAGCACTCACTTCTGCACTCTTCCTATTAGACCCCAGCAACATACTTTGACCCCGTGTCCATCGTTTTCCTTCATAAAGTTATTTTCACAGTTTCCCCCAATGCAAGAATATTGACATCAGCGGGTAGGGAGGGTGAAGGGTGGGATGATGGTGGCTGGCACATGGGAGGCAGAGGTAGACAGATCTCTGAGTTTGAGGCCAGTTTAGTCTAGGTAGTATTTCAGGCCAATTAAGACTACATAACAAGACCTTGGAGGGAGAGAGAGAGAGAGACAGAGAGACAGAGAGAGACAGAGAGAGAAAGAAAAGGAACATGAACACCCTCAAAGCAATTTTCAGAATACCAATTCTTTTGTTTGTTTTATAATTTTATTTATTTTATGCATATAAGTACTCTTTTTGCATGCCAGAAGACAGCACCAGATCCCACTATAGATGGTTGTGAGCCACCATGTAGTTTCAGGGAATTGAATTCAGGACCTCTGGAAGAACAACCAGTGCTCTTAACCTCTGAGCCGTTTTTCCAGCTGTTTGTTTTTGAGACAAGGTTTTTCTGTGTATCCCTGGCTGTCCTGGAACTCACTTTGTAGACCAGGCTGATCTCTAACTCAGAGACCCACCTACCTCTGCCTCCCGAGTGCTTGGACTAAAGGTGCCACCACTGTCCAGCTCCTTCTCAAGTTCTTAATGATTCTCCTTGAGAATCTTGAGTTATTTTGTTTTGTTTGTTTTTTCAAGACAAGATTTCTCTGTGATACAATCCTGGCTGTTCTGGAGCTTGTTTTGTAGACCAGGCTGGGGTTTGAACTCACTGAGATCCACCTGTCCCTGCCTCCAAAGTGCTGGGATTGAAGGCGTATCCCACCACCTCCTTGAATTCCTAATGATCCTCCTGCCTTGGCTGCTAGTAGAAGTGGCCATCAAGTGACATACCTGATTTCTGAGGGCAGGCCCCTGAGGGGTGGGCTGGTTCATCCCAGCTCTACATTTTGGGCTGCGTTTGCAGAAGATTTTCCTTTATCTATGCCCCTTGGCCCTTGGTGCTGCCAGTTCCTGCATGTTTCCATGCCTGGGATCTCAACAGTGCCTATTGATTAGATAGTCACTGACAGTCCGTGCTCCATGGGAGCAGAAACTTGAGTAGCTGCTCTGTGCCTTCCCAACATGACAGTGGCAGTAAAACCCTATATGTCCAGGAATCTGAACTGACAGAGCTGTATTTGCTCTCAGTTCTGGAAATGAGATATCTGAACTCCTGTTGTGGACAGAGATGGGGATGTAGCTCAGTCGATAAGAATGCACACAGCCTAGGTTAGACCTCTAACACTTTATAAAATAAAACTGGGTGTGGTGGTGCAGCCCTCACATGCTGGAGGTGGGGATAGAAAAATAAGATGTTCAAGCCCATCCTTGGCTACATAGTGAGCTTAAGGCCAGCCTGGGCTACATGAGACTTTATCTCAAAAAAAAGTGGAAGCCAGGTGGTGGTGACACATACCTCTAATCCAAGTACTTGGGAGGCAGAGGTAGGTGGATCTCTGTGAGTTTGAGGTCAGCCTAGTCTACAGATGGAGTTTCAGGTCAGCCAGGGCTACACAGAGAAGTCCTATCTCAAAAAACAAACAAACAAAACAAAAATACAAAAAAAATTGTGGATAAGGTCACTCTTACTGCCAGCGGTCTGGGGGAAAGTTGTCTGCAGGGTCTCCCAGCTACAATGACTGCCCTCTGTCTCTGTCCATCCTTAGCTTGTGGCTGAGTCGCTTCTGTCTCTACCTCAGCGACCACATGGCTATTCTTCCTCGTTGTGTTACCAAACAAATCCTCTGCCCTGTGTGTGTTACTGGGTCTCTAAGGATGCAACACTGAATTGAGAAGACATGAAGATAATTTAAAAGGATCTCATCGTCAAGACCCCTTTCCCCAATCAGATTCCATTCTTGGCTCTCAGGGATTTCACATGCACAAGTCTTTCGGGGACATACCACTTACCCTGCTATAACACCTAACACAGAAATTGGTATAGAAAAAAGTGGGGGAGGTTGGGATTGGTTATCTGGCCAGGTTGTGGCTGAAAGCTCTGGATACAGCTTATCTTAGGGAACAGGTCAAAGGGCAACACTAACTAAACACTGACTAATCCGATTGTCCCTACTGGTCACCCAGGAGGTAGAACCCAGTGGCAGCTGCTGCAGGACCCAGAATGATGAAAAAGAAAAGTATTCAGTTGTTTTGGCTACAGTATGGAATTTATTCATTTATTCACTCATTTATTTATTCAGGAAAGTTCTCCATGTATATCACTAGCTGGCCTGAAACGCACTATGTAGCACAAGCAGGCCCTGATTTACAATCCTCCTGCCTCAGCTTCTTGAGCAGATAGAATTATAGACCTGCACCACCAGGCCTGGCAAAGCTAGTGTTTTGTGTACACAGGGAAAGTGCTGATCTACAACCATTAGCCCAAAGTAATATTTTGTATTCAGTTTTTGAAACTTGAATATATGCAAACAATGTTTTTTTAATCTTATCAAACCCCCTACTTCCTCCCTCCAACTCTTCCCCGGTGCTATAGGGATGAATACTTTGCATTGGTATGGATCTTGGTTTATTGATACACATTTTTTTTTCTGTGTCCTTTTTTTTATTTCAGACACTTTTTTTATTGTTATTAAAAAATTTTCCACCT
>LOJH01003538.1:40677-50834 GCA_001685095.1 Ellobius talpinus | reverse complement strand
CTCTCTCTCTCTCTGAAGAGTGGAGTGTGAGGTCCAGATTAAATATGAAATTTGCTTTAATGTCATGGGGAGGGTGACAGCGCCATTACACATCCTAGGAAGGAGGCCACTGTGGACTTCATTAGCCAGAGTTTTCAGCTCCAGCTAACAGACCCTGATCCTTGCAGATGCAGCCTGCGCGTGTTATTGAACCTGCATCGATAACAGCTGTATTTAGAAAGGCTTTTCCTCCAGACCTATGAATGTTTATGAACTATCTAAAAATCACCTTCCCTCACAAAGTGCTTCCACTTTCAGTGAAAATGAAACAGTTTTTAAATTCCCAGTCCACTGTGAAGTCACTGAGTGACAGTTGACTAAAATCTCTCTTTTATTTTGTTTTGTTTTTGTTTTTTTGTTTTTCAAGACAGAGTTTCTCTGTCCTAGAACTCACTCTATAGACCAAACTGGCCTTGAATTCAGAGATCCGCCTGCTTCCTTGTGCTGGGATTAAAGGCGTGTGCCATCACTGCCAGCCCAAAGCCTCTCCTTTGAAGGTATTTAAATGGTATAAAGTTCTCATAAGTATACTTAAGGAGCAATTTTAAAACAATCTATATTTTGGTTAAAGAGGGCTGGGCTCACTATTTGTGTTTCTTGACATGCCTTATTAACATTCATTACTTGTTGCCGGAAAACCAAGGACAGAAATTGGAAAGGACGTCCAGGGTACACAGGCTTTTTCAGCAGGGACAATGGAGCTTGGCTTTCACTCTGCAGACCCCTCTTATGCTACTGTAACTTCCCCATGCGCTGATCAACATCAGGCTCCACTTCTGTATCGGAGCCAGAAGGCTCCCAGCTTCCCAGACTGCAAATGAAAATTCTGTGGTTTACTAGGATCAGATAAGGGGCCCGACACAGGAAAGATACATTTTTAATGTCTCTCTGCGTCAGCCCCTGTTTATTCACATGTCTGTAGGAACATCATGGATTATGCTTAACTCATTTTCCTCGCTCTTAGACTGGAGAGAAACAAGCAGCTTCCTTTGAAACATGGCTTCACTGCCAGTAGTTTAACATGTTATCAAAAAACATCTGTCTTCTGGAGGAAACAATAACATGGGTGGGCTTGGATCATCAGAGGAGATGGGGGTGAGGACAGAGTGTTTGAGAATGGCATTATGAATCCCAGGGGGCAGAACGGATGGGTCTCCTGCAGGTTCCCTTGAGCCCTGTCTGCATGGGCGACAGCCTGTGTTTGCAGTGTCTAGACTGATTGGGAGAGCAGGGGAGAAGTTGGCTCACTCACTTGTTCCTGGAGCACTTTCAGCAATGCTTGTGTGTGAGACTGCTCCTCCTTTGCCTGCTCCAGCTCGGACTTCTTGTTATTCAGCTCCTCTTGGATGGCCAGCAATTGCTGTGGAATCAACAGAGAGCTGGGGTAAGGGGAGGTGAGAGTGGGCAAAGGTAAGGGGGTCAAAATGTCCTCCAAACAGCACGAGCTTTGTTTGTTTGCTTTATAAGCATAAAAGCTTCATCCACATACCAGGTAACTTTAGGTTTCCCCACAATTGAAAGGAGCCCTGCAGTTTTGGACAGACATGCAGGTTGTCTATGATACTGATATTTAATATTTGTGAAGACAACATTATATTCTTCTGACCAGTGAGTATTTGTAAAAAATCATAGAATCACGTCCATAAAACAAACTGACATATGGTGAATGAGGGGCTGGAGAGATGGCTCAGAAGTTAAGATCTAGGTTTGGTTTCTAGAACCCATAGGGCAGTAGATAACAGTCATTGCAGTTCCAGGGAATCCAATGTTCTTTTCTGGCTTCCATGAGTGTCTGTACACACACACACACACACACACACACACACACACAATCTTTTTTTAAAAGAAGCTAAAAATTAAAACACAGTCTACCCTCTCTTGATTTCCATATTGAAGTAAAGCTAGCTTCATGGCAATACCATATAGCTATTTCCCCAAGTGGCAGGGACCACAAAAGCCCTTTCTGCTTTCTCTGCTATGACGGAGATGTTTTATTGGATCAGCAGGACGGAAGCCCAACTGCAATCCATACATCAGCTGAGAAAACTGCTGATATAAGCTGTCAAAACACTAAGCTACGGCCTACACGCTATTTTCCAGCAGGGCCACTGTGGGGACTTTGTAAGCCTTGAGCTTTCCTTGCCCTATCAATTGTAACTCATCTGGAGGCTTACCTCATCGACCGGAAGACCGCCCTGCACAGAGGCTTCGAGGTTAATGCACATACGGCTAGAGAATGCGTTCAAGGGCTGCAAATCTGGCCCTGGAAACAGCGATGTCTATTCAAAGCCTCTTGACAACAAAGGACCAGTTTGTAAACACAGAAGAGCGTATTCTCCTGCTGTGGCACATAACTAAGGCCTCTCGAGGGATGTGAAGGAGTAGTGTGTTCCTGTCACAGAGGGGCTGACTCCAGCAGCAGGCCACAGAGTCCAGGGGAACCCGCATGGTGGATTTTTCATGCTTAAGTCCACCACTAAGAAGGATCTCACTGAGTCTTTAATACCACCGGGTTTAGTAGAGCTGGGTGTGGGAAGTGCTCACAAAAACTAAACCAAAACAAACTGAACAAAAACAATGAGCCCCCCCATGCACCCTCCCCCACACCATCCCTTCTCTGGTCTTGTTAATACAACTCCTTATTTTATAACTGTGTACAGATTTAAAAATCTCCCTTGGTTTCTCTCCGAACAGTGACGTCTCTCACAACCCAGTTCCCCCTATTCTGCTATTGTGGCTCCCTTTGACCACTCATGAGCCTGAACTGTGTATCAGCAACCTAGAGGATAGGAATGTGGGGGCCCCTGGTGTCCTGTGGCACAGGGAGAAAGACCTAACAGACAGCAGAAACGGTGGGTTCTGCTCCTGTTCATTCTCATTTGTCACTGACAAGAGGACAGCCCGAGGTTGCCTGGTGTTCTGACTCAGGTGCTGAAGATGATTTTACTTACCAAAAACTTAGAAATTGAATCAAGGGCCACTTCCCACGCATGAGTGGATAACTCCAGGACCATATAAACCTGCGTCCGGAGGTTTGTGTTTAGAATTCCAGCACTCCTACAGTGACATGGGAGGTGGAGATAGACAAACCTCAAGAAAACCAAGAGCCACCTAGCCTGGTGCACACATTGGCAAAACAAGAGGCTTCCATCTCAAGGTGGAAGGCACAGACTGACACCAAAGATTGTCCTCTAATTTCCATGTGTGGTGTGCCCATGTACACACCTACACTCATGCCGAACCAACGAATGAACATGCATACACACACACGTATTTTAAGAATATTTCAAATCCAATTTTTAATTCAAGTGAGCAAAATGAATGGGAAACTGTCTTCAAAAGGAAAGTAGTATATTTCTGCTCACTGCCCAGCAGTAGAGGGCTTGTTTTATCCATGGTGGTCTGATGTGGGAGGTCCTTCTGTATATGTGTTGCTTTTATTGGCTGATGAATAAAGCTATTTCGGCCAATGGCTTAGCAGAGTAAAGCTAGTTGGGAAGTCTGAACAGAAATAAAGAGAGAGAGTAGGCATTTACAAGGAGACACCATGTAACTGATAAAGGAGAAAGATGCCAGAACCTTACCGGTAAGCCACAGCTTCATGCCATATACAGATCAATAGAAATGGATTAATTTAAGATGTAAGAGCTAGCTAGAAATATGCCTGAGCCACCAGCCAAACAATACTGTAATTAATATAGTTTCTGCGTGATTATTCGGGTGTGGTGGCCAGGAAACACAAGTCTCTGCTTATAGTGGCCATCCATGTGCACAGCCCTGAATTGTGAAGCTGCACAAACCCTGGACATGGAGGAATACAGAATAACGTACCACGTAGTGAGACAGGCCAGGTTACATGGATGGCCATTTAATTTGGCCCCATTCCCAGGGGAGGATGTGGACGTGGTCTCCACAGGAGCGAGTCTGTGACCTGTTAGTCTTGTTTGTTAATTTTGTGTTGTATCTGTAATGGCCACACACTGTTTTAGTAATTTAGGGAAAAAAAATCAAATGAACTTCAGATTGGGGAAAAGACTTGGATATGACTCTGAGCTGTTATTATCAACACTGAATAAATGAGAAGCCTGGTAGAACTTTCCATTCCATCTGCATGTTTACACACACACACATGCAGATATATACACACACAGCTAGTAGAACCTTCCATCTCATCTGTATACACACACACAGAGCTAGTAGAACCTTCCATCTCATCTGCACACACACACACAGATGGTAGAACCTTCCATCTCATCTATGTACACACACACAGCCAGTAGAACTTTCCATCTCATCTGCGCACACACACACATACACACAGCTAGTAGAACCTTCCATCTCATCTGCACGCACATACACACACATAGAGCTAGTAGAACCTTCCATCTCATCTGTGCACGCGCACACACACACAGCTAGTAGAACCTTCCATCTCATCTGCACACACATACACACACAGAGCTAGTAGAACCTTCCATCTCATCTGCACACACACACATGCAGCTAGTAGAACCTTCCATCTCATCTGCACACACATACACACACACAGAGCTAGTAGAACCTTCCATCTCATCTGCGCGCGCGCGCGCACACACACACACACACACACACACACAGCTAGTAGAACCTTCCATCTCATCTGCGCGCACGCACACACACACACAGCTAGTAGAACCTTCCATCTCATCTGCGCGCACGCACACACACACACAGCTAGTAGAACCTTCCATCTCATCTGCACACACACACACTTGCAGCTAGTAGAACCTTCCATCTCATCTGTACAAACATGCACACATACACACACCTTTCTCCTGACCTTACTTCCCATTAAAGCTTCCATATGACCTCATTCTTCCATGAAATTAAACAAAATTCTTGCTTTTGGCCCCATTCCCTTTTCTGCTCGTGTATAGATAATCACTTTAATGCTTATGATGTCTGGACTTTTATTTGAACTTATTTTTTTCTGATAACATACATTGCTGTTGTTTGCATGTATTTTTCTGGGATACTGCCGTATTTCTTACTGTTTACTCTATTTTCAATATGATTTACAGTTTTTGGATCCACCCATGTTCTGTATCTATGGGGTACATGGACCCAACTTATCCAATCTGCCCTACCAATGAAGAGTCAGCACCTCTAGTTCTCCCAGTCTGCACAAGATCCCAGTGGAACATGCCAACTCAGATACTCATCTGGTCACAAGAGCTCTAGATTGAGGGCATGCCTACAAGGTAGGATGTGGAAGCTGACCCACAGGATTACGGTGAGGAAACATTTACCCTCCCCACATACAGAAGAAAAACTTTAGTCAGGCTTCTTATTTTTTGCCAGTAAGAGGAGCTAAAACATCTTCATTGTAGCAAGCAAGTAAAATCCTGAGTGGCTCTGTATGGTTTGACAGGGGCATGGCCGTGCCAAGGACCCCAATGCTTCAGAACCATGGGAACGTTAATGCCTTTCCCAGCTGAGGCTCAGAGGAATGGCAAAACCTCCATGGTTCCTTGTGTGGATGCTGATAGTGTATGCAGATGTCCACGTAGCTTTCTCCCTTGGATGATTACAGCCTGAAGCCTGCTCCCCTACAAGTCTCTCCTTGGGAGATTAGATAAGCCTACCTCCAAGTTCAGTTGTATATAACCCCGCCTCCTGCTCAGCTCTATGCGGTAACCCCGCCTCCTGTTCAGCTCTATGTGGTAACCCCTCCTCCTGTCCAGCTTCTATGTGGTAACCCCGCCTCCTGCTCTGCTCTGTGACCACGCCTCCTGTTCAGCTCTATGTGGTAAACCCGCCTCCTGTCCAGCTCTATATGGTAACCCCGCCTCCTCCTGTTCAGCTCTATGCAGTGACCCCGCCTTCTGTCTAGCTCTATGCAGTAACCCCACCTCCTGCTCAGCTCTTTGTGGTGACCACGCTTCCTGTTCTATGCGGTAACCCCGCCTCCTATCCAGCTCTATGTGGTAATGGGCCTCCTGCTCAGCTGTATGTGGTACCCCCAGCCCTGTCCAATAAAGACACCGAGCTTTCTGGAGTGCTGCAGCTTCTCTACCTGAGAGGATAAACCACGCGATCCCAGCTCTTTGGTGTGCCCCTGTGTTTATCTTTTCTTTATTCACTCCCTGTTCCAGTGAAGCCAATCCCTGAAGTCACTCAGGATATAGCCCTTCATTTTTAAAAATGCCCATTTTCTATTCCCCTGTGACTCTGAGCAGCTCATCAGAAGTTTACAAGCCCGGGTTTTATTTATATTTCCTAAAAGAACACTCAAAGGCAAGTGGGTCTACATCCTTCCTACATACTAATATCACCTGAAAAGTATTTAAAAATACAGCTTTCTGGAACCCACTGAAGCCCAGGTAACTCCAAAGACCGAAGGTGGGAACCAGGAACCGAGGACTTTCCTAAGCCTCCGTAGATAGGCTAATGAACAACCAGGGATAGAAGCATTATTACCTTCAGTGCTCATTAAGCCCTCACTGGCCGCAATGGGATTCCAGTCCCTAGTGCTCCACTTCAATTGTTTTGAGGTTGCCAGCTTTTGAATCACTTTCTTTTCTTCTCCTCACAAAGAAGAGTTGCAACTGTACCTGTTAACACATATCTGCCTACCTGCCACCTACCTAGATATCTTCCTTACAACCCTGCCTCTTCTGTTACTTACCCTAGCCTTGCTCTCAATGATGCCATCAGCTACTGCCTGTCCCTCTGATATCCATTCTGCACTCCACAAGAATTAAAGGGGCCCCTGACTTAAGGATACTGTAAATTCCTTGGCACCTGAATCCCTATCCAAGAAAATCATCACAATTGCATACAATAACCCTATGTCTTGGTCAAGATTTCTCTATGACAAAAAAGCAACTTGGGGAGGAAAGGGCTTATTTGGCTTACGATTTCGTATCATTTTTCATCAGAAGGGAAGTCAGGACAGGAACTCAAACAGGGCAGGAATCTGGAGGCAGGAGCTGATGCAGAGGCCACAGAGGGGTGCTGCTTTCTGGCTTGCTTCACATGGTTTGCTCAGCCTGCTTTCTTATAGAACCAAGGACCACCAGTCCAGGGATGACACCACCCACTGTGGGCTGGGCCCTCCCCATCAATCACTAATTAAGAAAATGTCTGACAGCTGGATCTTATGGAGGCACCTTCAGATAGCTCTAGCTTGTGTCAGGTTGACATAAGACTCCAGCACACCTTGGGTTCTTCGTGGAGACATCTTTCAAGCTCCGGAACGGCATTAGTTGATCTTCCTTCTCTGTTTCCGAAGCACTCGCCACTGTGTCAGCCTTTCTACCCATGTCCTCAACCAGATGACCTGAGTCCATGCTAAAGGCAATGCTTTAGCTCAGCCGGTATACAGCCCTTAGTAAATGAGCAAATGGGTGGAGGGATGAATGAATGCTTGCTCTCATTTTCCTACTCCAATGCAATTAAACTATGGCTCCACAAAGAGAAGCAGCAAAAACTACCCGATGCTCTCTCTCTCACAGGATAATTTATTCTTCTAGGCAAACAGACAAAAAAACCTCAGAGGAAAATTATGGCTCCATCTGACATATTTGATTCATCACTCTGTCAGTTCTAGCTATCCTTAATCTGAAGGAGATTTCCTCAAAGGTTAAATAATTCCAATCAATGGATTTATAATTATGTTACTTATTTCCCATGTCCTGCTCTCTCCCCCAAAGAAACTTCCATTGGAGGGAAAAATAAAACCAATACCCTTAGAGTCTTTTGTGCATTCTATAAAATTAATGTTTTCTTTGCTCTACAAAGTATAAACTCGAGAATCTAATATTTATGTATTCAAAAACAGTGGTGATTCAAACTGCTATCCTTCATTTGACGAGGTGCCCTATAAAAAGTGAGACAGTTCACAACTAGACAATCAGAGCCAGCTATTCTGGTCCTTTCCATTGAAATTTATGATACTGTATACTATTCTTTCTAGTGTGAATTTTTAAATACCAACGTGCCTCAATTACAGACGTTACAGGCAGCTAGAACTTAATCAGAAGTGTCTCCCGGTTGGACTGGCTGACTGCAGCATAATTTTAATTTAACATTTGAGAGTATGGCATTAAACAGATGCACTATTACATTCTTGGGTGGTTACAACTGAGTGTGTTCCAATTAGACTATTATCCATATGCCAATCAAGTGGAAACACTCGAGCGGACAACAAGCAGGTAAATAAACGCTGCACCTGACATGCCTCGATATTTCTGGGTTGTGGATTTAATGAGATCATTTGTAATGCTCTTTGGGGATGAAGGCTTTGGTGTGTAATGGCTCTTCCTTTCTAACGAATTCAAAAGCACTGTAAATGTTAGGTGGAGCCCTGGAATAAGTGAGGTCACATTTCCCCCTTTTTCTTTTCTTTTTTATTCTTAACAGAGGGAAGAATCACAGGCCCCTGGACGTCATGTACCTGAGGTCTCACTGTCTGGGAGAGACCCACTATTTGCACCATTTTCTTTCCCCAAACTGCAATTTCTACCTTGGCATCCACGGTGCACCATCAATCTTAAATGGCAATCAGAACACGCCAAACTTACAATCCTAGCAACGACGTGAACTTAGCATTCATCCTTGCCTCTTAGGAGCAAGCCTGAGGGAGATGTTACCGTGAACACTTCTGTGAGTGGTATGGTGGGCCGAGCTTTCCTTGAAAAACTACAAAGCCTTCCTTGTGTTTTGTTTCCTAAATCTTGCAATTTTGCTACCAAAATAACGTTAGCGGACAATATAAGGCTAGATCCCATAGAAGTTAGAGACGCTAGGGTAGATGGGGCTTGTAAGAGGTAGTCCAACACCACTGCACTGGAAATGGTGACCTGGTGGGAACTCAGGACTCTCTGGTAGCCTACAGAGTGCCTGGGGGATAGAGGTGGTTGACCTCACAAAATGGAGAAGACCTTGGAATACAAAGCTGATTTTGTGCCCTCCAGGACTGGCAGGAGCAAACGTCCTTTCTAAATTTAGGTTTATTTAAATTGGCAACCTCCTGACACCAGCTGGAGCTCTAGTGATAGTGGGACCCAGTGACTCACTCTCCCTGTGGCCTTCCCCCTCCTTCGTCTTTGCTTCAGGCTCACGGCTTAGCTCTACATTCAGTCAGTTCGAAAGCATTCAGTTAATATCTATTCTTTCAACCAACCCCGGCCTTCCTACTGGGCTAGATAATGCGGATGATACAGCAAACAACGAAACCTCAGGGACCCTGTCTTTGAAATGCTGGCGCATGAAGATGTTAATATAAACACAGTAACTAACACAGAACAACACAGTATACTCTAATAATGAATATGACCAGCGTGCTTTACAGTGGAATCCAGAAGCCTTCGGGCGATCAGATTCCAGGCCAATAGAGCAGGCTCAGGGGCTCTCCTTTGAATCACTTGCTTCCCTAGAACCAAGCCATTCAATCTTTGAACCCATGGAATGTCATGAATTGAAACTCAACATGATTCAGTTCTGACTCCACGCTAACACAATTATTCCGCCTTCATAAATTTGCTATCAGTCAGATGCTCCAGCCAGTGGGACTGGCCTTGAAGGCCAGTAGAAGATGAGCAAGGCTGGGCATTTCCTGAAGGAATATTCTACCCAAGGCCACAGTAGGTGTGGCTAGGTGGGCCACTGGAGCAGCACTTTACAAGGCTGGGCTCCATGGCAAACACTGTAAACATCCAGCCTTGCTGTGTTTACCTGCCTGGCTCCAACCCCATTTCCTCAATTACTTCAGCCTGCGACACAACTGTACATGCAGTCACCTTGCTGACCTGCTTTAGGCTCTGAGATATGAGCACATGCTCCTTCGCTCTATCCTTCTATTTCACCCAGACACACCCTGATGTAGGAGGGTCATCTGTCTATGTGTTACTTTCATTAGTTAAATAAAGAAACTGCCTTGGCTTTTTGATAGGGCAGGATTTAGATAGGTGGAGTAGACTGAACAGGATCCTGGGAGAAAGCAGCAGAGTCAGGAAGACACCATGATTCTCCGACCCAAGACAGACGTAGGTTAGGATCTTTCCAGGTAAGCCACCACCTCGTGGTGCTACACAGATTATTTGAAATGGGTTAACCAAGATGTGAGAATTAGCCAA
>LOJH01003538.1:23466-40617 GCA_001685095.1 Ellobius talpinus | reverse complement strand
ATAAGAGGCTAGAACTAATGGGCCAGGCAGTGTTTAAATGAATACAGTTTCCGTCTAATTATTTTGAGTAAAGTTAGCCGGTGGCGAGGAGCTGGGCAGCGGGAAGTGGCCTGCTGCTCCTTTTACAATTCCCTGCCCCTTCATTCTGCTCTGGGTCTCACCGACACTGAGCCTCTGGAAGAACGTCAACTTAGGGCCCTGCTGAAGAGGCTGATTCATCTGAGCATCTTGTCCTCTATGCCTGGAAATCCTGAGTCCATCTCCAACAGGGAGGAAAGGATGAAATGGAGAGATCAAGTACACATGCTCACAACCTGAGAGCCAGGCTGTAACCTCAACACAAGCATGGGAGTGGTGTTCCCTGACAACAGAGGTAAGCAGCTCAGGGGAAAGATCAGTATTTACTACCGGGCACCTGCAAAACAGGGAGTGACGGAACCAGCGGGGACTTTCTCGTTGCAAGAGGCAATAAGTCTACCGAAGATCTATTCGGTTGGAAATGTCATCTGCTCCCACCTGGGGATGAAAATGTACTTCAATTTACATCAGGTTGAGGGGAACTGAGTTGGTGGCCCTTGTATCAATCCTGGCACCTCCCCTTCTCTGCCTTTGGCAGGGTGACCCCCAGGGGAGGGACATCTCCTGGAGAGAGAATGCCTCATTCAGATGACTGATAACGCGAATGCTGGATCTTAGAAATGAAATTGTGTTCAGAGCTAATATCCTATTACACCAGGCTATACATATTTAATTCCTTGGGTCTTTCCTCATAAATCAATTCCTCCAGGCCCTTAATCTCGTCAATATCTTTCCTGATATTGAATTTTAAATGTCATTCTCATTGCTAGGCAGAAAGGCAATCTCTTGTTGATGGGATCAGGCTGCCCTTAAAGTCCACGGATGCCTGAAGCAAGGACCTAACCTCTGACCCTCCTGCTAAGACCCCAGTGACAGAGCTGGATGGTCCCAGGTACATCCCTGCTGGGGATCAGCCCCTAAGGAATTAAGAGCATGGACCTGGGGGGCACATCTATTGGTACCCTGGCTGCTTCCAACAGCTAGGGAGACGTGAGAATACAGAAACAGGTTTGGGTTCTTAGGGGGGTGGTTCTGAAACACAAAGCAACTTGTTCTCCCCAAAGACAGTACGCTGGCAAGGATTCTGTTTCCCAAGTCTGAGAAAGGGCATGAACCAAAAGATGTGAACCTCTGAGGGAGAGATTTTCCAAGATGTTTGAGCCAAGAGAAGAAGACAAAAGAACCCCCATAAGATGACACCTCAAAGCTGATACCATCCAGATTCTCTGGAGTTGGCCTTTAATAAAGTAAGATTTCCCCAGCTACAGAGGGTTGTGTCTGTGTGTTTATGTGTGGGGTGGATCCAAGAATCTTTGAATAAAGCAGAATTCCTAAGGGTGGCATAGTTTCCATAGGACTGCTAGAGTGACAGATAGGATGGGAAAACACAGGAAGCCACTAAGATGCAAGGCCTGAGGCTTAGGCTTGCAGGCAGTGGTAGGGTCCCCTACCTCCAAGTTGTTGGACTGAGGTACAGGAGTTAGGTACAGTGATACTGAATTTTAACACAATAACTAAACTAATTAAAAGTCCATTCCTTATCATTGTATACATGCCAATTTGTGCAAAATCAGCGATAAACTACTCCTTCACAAAATCTATTTATGTAAATGCTAAAGGATTGCTTCCAGCTCTGCTGAAATTCAATGAGACATGTTCCGTCTTCAGACGAGTACATAACACTATTCACCAAGATATTCATATCGTACGATGTGCCCATCTTTCAGCCCCTCCCAGCCTACCTTCACACACAGGCTCACAGGCTGCTGAGTTTATGTGTCTGGTATGTGTATTGGAGCCTGCAGAAGCTAGAAGTGAGTGCCAGATCCCTTGGAACTGGAGTTCCAGGTAGTTATGAGCCACCGCGGGAGAGGGGGGTGCTGGGAACTGAACCCAGGACCTTTGCAAGATTAGTAAGACCTCTTAACTATTGAGCCCTAACATACATTTGTTTTTGACTCAGAATCCTTTGTGCTTGCTTTGGCACTGCATACATTTTGCATATCAACAACATATTTAAAATAAACATTTATAATCCAAAGCCTGAGCCACATCTAACCACTCAGCAGGACAACCTTAAAAGTCTTTGCTTGAAATTTAAAAATGAGGCAGAGAACCATGATAGCCTTTTTTTTTTAAATGGGAAGTGTACATTTTAGTTCCTGTGTGAAACATTTGTATCAAATATTACTATTTTGAAAATTAAAACTAGGAAACAAGTCAGTATGTTACATCTGTGACATAATTAGTAGTTGCCTACGCTGTGCTTTGGCCTTTGTTTGGTTTTACTGCTTTTATTTAGGGCATAATGATTTACAAACGTTGATTTACCGCCAAAGAGGGTCAAAGTTAAACTGGTGAGTTCGTAAACCATAGAGTTAGTTGCCGTGTTTTTCTGTTCGTTGCACTGTATATTTTTATAGATATAAATACAGCTGAAGTTCGCCATAAGACAATCTCAAGTCTGTATCTATTTCTTGGCCATTATTATTACCAATTTCAATTAATGATTATCACAGAAAACAATGCCATTTAAAGAGGCAGAGGCTTATAAGGAATCTATTCCTAGTATGCACAGCCATTATCTATTTGGGGTATCTATCATCTAAGAAAGGTAAACTGTGACCTTGGATTATCGGCTAGAAGTTGGTAGGAAATGTTTTATCTGATGTGGCTTTAAAGACAATTTCACTTATTTGAATATGCCCTGGGAAGAGACTGTGGGAAAGACAGATAACTTAGGGCATTCTCGCAACCTACTGCGGTTATTAGTCATGACACCTAGGTTCCTATGAGGCAACTCTATTCTGAAAGGAAATACAGCTCAGGGTAGACAAAAGGGCAAATAAGCCACACACCATCATTTCAGAGGAATGTGCTGTGCAGCCTTGGACAAACCACTTTGTATCTCTGTTCTTCCCCTTCTCCTATCAAAACTTCTTCATGAAGACTGAGGCAGAATTGCCAAACAGCATACCAATTAATTTCTTCAACACTGAGCAAGGGGCGAAGAGATGTGAAGGTGGTTGGGAAGTCTTTAAAACCCATTTTCCCTTTGTTGGATGCTTTTTCTTTGTAGGGTAATTTGCAGGGCCATCTCAGTTTCCTGTTTTTCATGTTTTTCAGAAGTTAAGTAAACAATATTTACCAGTGGAACATTAAGAGATGAAGGCGCACCCACTAAGTAATGCAAGGTTCCTTGAACGGCCAAAGGGACTGAATTAAATAAAGTACTGTCATTATCCTCGGCAACATAAGACCCAGCCAGGTCAAGTGGCTTTTAACAAACATGAGTGGGCGGTACTGGGGACTGCAGATTGGTACAGAAGAAAGGTTTGTTGTCTGCTCCTCACCCCCCACCAACCCTGGTCCTGTGCTAGTCGTCTCCTCTCTGCTGAATTTCAAAACACAGCCAACCCAACCCGGCAGGAATTAGCACCAGTCACGCAATTCACAAGAGAGGTGTCAAATGCCCTGCTGAAGTAGGGACATAGAGCAATTCTCTCTCTTGTCTGCACCAGTAATTCCTCTGCAAATGCTAATCCAATTTGCTGACATGTATTTATTCTTACCACTTTCCCCCTGCAGCTCTGCTGGTTGGTTATCACCCTAACCTCTGGACACATGTACAGAGACTGAAGATAATAACCTGCCTTCCTGCCAGGTTGGCCCATTTACTTCAGTCAAATGAGGACATGATTGAACAGATGGGTCTTGCAATGGGCCGCAAAGGCCAAGGGAGACACGTTCGTTCTTTCCTTTGTAGCACTCCTAACTCAGGCATGGTGAGAGAGGCCAGCTAGAATACCCTGCTTTGGTGACTTCAGGACAGACTCCTGTGGCTTCCTTTGGAAGAGATCTTGGGTCTTACCGACTTGGGGCCCTTGAGAGCCAGCCCAGAGCTCATTCCTGCATCATCGGCAATGGCTATTACCACCATCACTTGCCTCTTTGCTGCGAAGTTAGGGTTGTTAACGAAAGTAGGCACATGTGTGGGAGAGAACTTTCACTTTAACTGGCTCCCCATCCCCACCCACTTCTGGGATTAAACCTATAGCTTTGTACCTACTATACAACCTTCTAACATCGAGTTGTATTGAGAGAGAGAGAGAGAGAGAGAGAGAGAGAGAGAGAGAGGGGAGGAAGAGAAGATTGAAAGGGGAGGGGAGAAATAGAGACAGATAGATAGACACAGAAACTAGGTAGGAAATGGCTGAACTGAAGAAGTAACATCCAGAGGAGACCGCCATGATGCCACGATGCCGGTGCTTCACTGATCAGTTGGCTGAAGTGGGTGGTCTATAAAGTGAGGGCCAGATTGGGCAGTAACTCTGTTTAAGCTTCCCTTGATGACTATTCAGGGTGCTTTGTTAAACAGAGGAGAAAACATAGTCTTTAACTAACCATATAGCATCTTGGAATTGAATTCCCAATTCTATAGTTTGGCTACAGTTGCAGAAGCTTTAATTAAGTTTGCCTATCCCACTGGTCAATATTTCAGTGTGATTAATACTATATTCTTACAATGTGCACAAAGGAAAAAGACTAGAAGGGCAAAGGCCCATGTTAAATAGTTAACTAGCTGGGTAGTGATACTATGATACTATGAACAATTTTTTATATACATCCTCCATACTTCAAAGTTTTCTTCAATTGAGCATATATTTTTGCACAAAATGGAAAGGAAAAAAATCAAGATGCCAAACAGACCCAGGTAGACCCAACTACCACATCTGTTTCTCTTTTGCATGTATTCACTTCCTCAAGTAAATGTTTTCCCCTACTCTTCCTACTTTCTGCTTTTCCCTCTCTCCCTGCCTTCTCTTCTTTCCGTGGTCTTCATTTCAGATGAGAAGGAAGTTGGGCCGTTGTTCTAATCCCTGTTGCCTCTTCTAAGCAGCTGCACAGAGAGATCTTGGAGCAGGATGCCCTCCTAACGGTAGATAGCCCCATTCTGGAGGTGGATGATGGCATCAGGCTGGCTGGGACCAGGACACCTGCTATGTGCAGGGCCATCACAGTGCCAGCGGGCTCAGGACTTTACAGTGAACGAGCAGGGTGAGGGATGGGTTGCTGTGCACTGGCAGACAATGCAGAACTGAAGTCAAGGCCAGACCACAAGGATTCATTTTAGCATCTGTGGCTGGAAGGGGAGAGATGGCAGAGGTCGAACAGAGGAGGCCAGACTCTGTCTGCGGCAAAACTCCAGTTTGATTTACTACACTTAAGAAAAGATCCTTTTCACTATAAATCTGGTGCTTGTAGTGTTATGCTGCACATAAGTCAGGAGGCAATTTCCCAAGGAGGTGGTGAAAGGTAAGGGCATTCAAAGGTCACCACAATACCTGCAGAGTGGTGCACACAAAGGCCCTGCATCCCGACTATCCTGCCAATGGCTGCAAAGCTGCTGGACAAACAAGATTCCTCATAGCAGAAGCGAGAAAAGGCCAGAGAAGGCAAATGATTCTCATGGTCTGCAGGCTGGTGCCATGATGTCTACCCCTGGCTCCCCCATTGATTCATCCACTGGCCTTATTATTCTTCAGAGGGATGATTACGAACGAGGAGGCATGTGATGCTCAGATTAATCAATGGAGGCACGAGAGAACTCATGAGGAGATGAGCCTCCAATAGCTACGTTTCATTAGGGCTTTTCTTTCCCCTCCCAGATGGGAAGAGATTTATTTTCCTAGTTTAAATTCAACAAGTACAAGCTGTGTGTATGTCATTTTCTTTTTGCTAGTTTTTATTCTGCTAATGCAGAGGCCGAACTGGGGCCTGTGACACAGAGGTAGCAAACAGGCTGCTAATGTTAGAATCCCCTAACACATGGGCCAGAATGTTCTGCTAGGCTACTGCAGCCATGGCTGTAGCTCTGAGGCGTTGATGCTCAAGTAAGCATGGTGTCAGAGAGTGGGCAGAGAGACCTGGGCTAGAGTTGTTACACTGCAAGGTGACATTGTGCCTTGGGCCAGTCTCTTGACACTTATAGGACTCAGTTTCTTACCTGGAGTTCTGGACCTAGGATCCTGAGTTGGAGAAATAACATGAAAGCATTTGGGGATGGAGGTGGGGGAGGAACTCCGCAGGAGGGGTGAGGCATCAGCACAGGCCACACGGGGCCAGGGAACATTGACCAAGACTGCTTAGACTTAACTTTACAAAACCTGAGTCTTCGACTTATTTATTTTTAGGTTTTGGGCTGTCGTATTTTCACTGAGGCTACAGTAGCAACTGGCTGCACCATTCAACTGCCGTTCAGAGCATTTGCCTGTGTGATCTCCTCTCATGACAACAGAGCCTTTGTGAGTTTGGCAGGACTCACCAGCCAGGTGAAGAACCTGGGGTGTAGACAGTCACATGCTCGCTCCCAAAGCAGGATAGAAAACAGTCAGGCATGTCCCACCTTGGCTTTCCACTCAAGTAGTGTCTTCATCTTCTCCATGCCCTTGGCAGTGTGGGCACCACCTTTCTCTCATCTTTTGATTTGTGTCCTGGGGAGACAGCAAGACATCCTGTGGCTGATCCTTGCCAGAAATGAAGGAAACTCGGCGATTTCCTCTCTGCTAGCATCAGGTCGAGTCGTTTGTGTCTCCTCCAGAGTCTGACAGGAAAGTGCAAGGAAAACTCTCAAATCTCTAGCAGGTGTCAGGTGCACCCACTCCACCCAGGTGGCAGAGAAGCATGGATTGTGTTTCTGGTTCCAAACGGAGCTAACAGTCTCTTCAAGAGTCTCCCTCTGAACTGAGCTGCCTCGTCCTTTGGATGTCTGGGAGAAGGCCACCTGTAGAGGTCAGGAAACACAGGGCTGCTGGCACACTCCACAAGTGATGTTGAGGTCAATAGTAGCTGCTGGAATGCATCAGGCCAAAGTACGGGCAGAAGAATGGGGAGAAACAAAAGGACAAAAGGTCAAATGAAAAGAACATTAGACCATGGCAGACTCCATACTAAGAGGCTCTGTACCAAATAATCCGATTTAAAAATGGAGTATTTTAATGTCCAGTTTCTTGAGTTCTTTGCATATTTTGGAGATCAGCCCTCTGTCTGATGTGGGGTTGGTGAAGATCATTCCTCATTCTGTAGGGTGTTGTTCTGTCTTATTGGCTCTGTCCTTTGCCTTACAGAAGCTTCTTAGTTTCAGAAGGTCCATTTATTAATTGATGCACTCAGTGTCTGTGCTACTGGTGTTATATTTAGGAAGTGGTCTCCTGTGCCCATGCATTCAAGACTATTTCCAACTTTTTCTTCTATGAGGTCCAGTGTCTTGAGGTCTTTGATCCATTTGGACTTGAGTTTTGAGCACAGATAAGGATCTATTTGCATTCTTCTACGTGTCGACATGGGGGGGCTTGGTCCTGCCTCAAAGTGATGTGTCAGACTTTCTTGACTCCCAGTAGGAAGCCTTACCCTCTCCAAGAAGTGGGTGGGGAGTATGGGAGGAGGGGAGGGAGTGGGAACTGGGTTAGGTATATAAAATGAGAAAAGATCATTTTAAAATTAATTAATTAATTAATAAAAGAGGCTCTGGTGAACTTGATGTCTAATGGTCAAGCTCTTTAAAGGCACAGTTAAGATGGTCCCATGGATGAGGTTTTCTGCTCCTAGTAAAATGCCAGTGGCTTTTAATATGAATGCCCGGAAAGCCTTGTGAATAATTCCCACTGAAGAAAGAAAGGCCCTGCATTGTGGCAGATGAAATGGAATGGGCTAAGCACAGGCCATGCCTTTGTAGTTGCGGCTTGCAAAGACATCGGGTTTTTATGTGTGCATGTCTATTTATACACACACGTCTTTTCTGAACCTTTTAAAGCTAAAGGCTTTACAGCTTTTCAAAGACCCCCCCGCATTGTTGGGAAATGTCCTTGCCTTGTACAGCGGTGCTGAATTCTTTCCTGTTCTGATGTATAATGCTACGCCACACATATGTAAAAACATTATGATAATATTGTTAATGAACTTCTTCCTGAGTGACTCAACAACCTGATGGTCATGTTAAGGATGCTTCTTCCTTGCAACTGGACAGTGGAGGGCCACAGATTCTCTTTAGAAGAATGAATCATTATAGCCTAAATGCTAGACTAATTCACCTGTAGGGTTTTTTTTTTTTACATTCACCACTTGGTATCTAGATATTTCATTAAAATGATTAAGACCTAACTAATCATGCTAAACTCTTTGAATAACTTCTTTGAGGGGGATTTCTCCTTTTCTTGTCTTCCTGTTCTTCTGGGTTTGTGCCAGTTTCCTTGATTAAACAACAGTAGTTGAGGCGAGCTCTGCTGAAGGCATCCTCCATGGCTTTCCTGTATCTTCTTCAGCTCCATCCAGACCGTCCTGTACTCCTCAGCTTCATGCAGTCCCTGGAACCAAGGCTTCTCAGAACTGCCAGATTTGGCTTTTATATTCCTCCTCTGCCTCCTCTTCTTCTCCCGATCTCCCCCCTCCCTTTTTTTGGTTACTTTTCTTTCTCAGTTCCAGAATCAGGAAAAAGATGGAGTGGCTACCAGAGTCAGCGATTTCTTTCTTTGTGTATTTCAGCCTCTTTGGCTCACATTTTCCTACCCATACAGTTTCAATTATGCACTTTCCCTCTCATCCTGGGCACTGTGGTGGTCTGAATGAAAATGGCCCCCATAGGCCCATAGGGAGGGGCACTATTAAGAGGTGTGGCCTTGTTGGAAAAAGTATGTCACTGGGGATGGGCTTTGAGGCCTCAGCAACTCAAGCTAGGCCCAGTGTCTCATTCTTCCTGCTGCCTGTGGATCCAGATATAGAACTCTCATCTCCTCTCCAGCACCATGTCTGCCTGAGTGCTGCCATGCTTTTTGCTTTGAAGATAATGAACTAACCTCTGAACTGAAAGCCAGCCCCAATCAAACATTTTTCTTTATAAGAGTTGCTATGGTCATGGTGTCTCTTCACAGTACTAGATACCTTAACTAAGACAGTCACCATTTTTACTCCAAAATAAACCATTACAGACTTCTTATTCCTTCCATTTTTACAACCATAAAACCTTGCTGCTCCTCCTCTCCCATGTTTTTGGATGACCACCTAATTTTTAATACCTGCCTGCCTTATCTACCTTTATCTTGGCTACATGCTAGCTGAGTATTCAAAGACTAAAGTTAAAAGTCCTTGAAACAGGCTCCAGTTTAAGGTAAGAGATGCAGAGTGTGTACAATTCCCTTCCTCCAGACTCAACTCAAATGCCTGTCAATGTAAACTTGTAAGGGCAATGAGAACAGAAAGGGAATTCTGTGAATTCACCATAAGCATCAATGTGGGTACTTATGGATTGGATACTCAAGCTCTCCATCAGATGAAGTGTGTAGTCAATACACCCCGAGTTAACTACTGTCTGGGGAGTCTCAGCTTCAGCAATGAGCAAACTCACAAAACTTCCAAGAAAGCAAACCAAGCCCTTCACACAAAATCTGAAGGGATGGCCAACTATCACCTTGCTTGGAACAAGGCTTTCTATAAAAGACAGGCATAAACACACATACACACACACACCACATAACACACATTATGCACACATACAACACATACACGTGAAACGAACATACAATACCACACACAACATACACATATATAACATAAAATATCACACACAAACACACACAACATACACATATACATCACATACACACAAAACAGGCATACTGCACACACAACATATACATATACACCACATAAATACCACACATACACATACACACACATATACACACCACATACACACAAGCACACACGCATGCACAGGTGTGCACAAAAACAAAACAAAACCCAAACAATTCTGGAATTAATAGAAATTATTTAGAAGCAAAAAATACCTTTTAAATTTCTAAGTAGAATGATCAAAAAGATTTGAGAAGATAATTCAATGTTAAGATAAAAATAAGGCAACCTAAAAAGGCAATAACAGAGAAGAAGTAAGCTTCCAGAAATCAAATAATTTGATTACCAAGCCAGAAGCTCAAGAGAATAAATAGATAACAGATAAAGTCAAAACAGAAAATAGTAGGAAAAAGATAAGAAGTCATACCCTAGCAAGTCTATTTGACTGGCAGGCATGGCAGAAAGAAATTCAACTCTAGGTCTAAAAGGAGAAAATAATCAAGAAATCAGGGACTACTGTAAGAAGCAAACTCCGACTTCACCCCTCTGTGTTTCTCATCTCCAGGTGCTCTCTGGAGTAGGGCCTTTAAAAGGTGGCTCAGAGAACCAGGACTGCTGTGCCTTTAAGAATTTCCATAGTTTTTAGGAAGTAAATTTTACAAAAAAATAATCTTTTTCTTCTATGTTTCTCTACATATGGAAATAGTGAAGATCTCTACCACAGCCCACCAAAGTAACCACAGGCAATACTCTTACCACAACCA
This sequence comes from Ellobius talpinus, assembly GCA_001685095.1. Classification (NCBI taxonomy): domain Eukaryota; kingdom Metazoa; phylum Chordata; class Mammalia; order Rodentia; family Cricetidae; genus Ellobius; species Ellobius talpinus. The sequence continues at coordinate 30,148 of LOJH01003538.1, read as the reverse complement.
ATCTTCTCACCACAACTAATGTTACCACCATTGTTTCTTAACAGTCAGCATTGTAAGAACAGTTGCCATTACCACCACAACCAACATTACCATCAACCAACATCCTCACCACAGCCAAGGTCATCACTATAACAGCATTCTCACCAGGGCCAACCTTCTAAGCACTAGGGCCAACTTCACCAGGGCCAACCTTCTCGCCAGGGCCAACCTTCTCGCCAGGGCCAACCTTCTCGCCAGGGCCAACCTTCTCGCCAGGGCCAACCTTCTCGCCAGGGCCAACCTTCTCGCCAGGGCCAACCTTCTCGCCACGGCCAACATTCTCACCAGTGTCAACATTCTCACCACGGCCAACATTCTCACCACGGCCAACATTATCATCACACCAGTCCATCAGTTCTCAGCCCACATCATCACTAAGTCAGCATTTTCACAACAGAATCCTCACCAGTCAGAATTCTGTTCATAGCCAACATTCACCACATCCAGCATCATCACCACAGCCAATATTCTTACCTCAGTCAACATTCTCACCACATTCTTACCACAGACACCTTCAATACCACAAGCAGCTGCCATGACCTCCACAGCTGCCATTATCACCACTCCATTATTCTTTCTTGGTTTTTAATACATATACATCATTACATGTAGGTAGGGAGAGGGATGTTCTATAAACTTTTCTCTGTATCTAGAAGAAAGTAACTATTCAATTGAGCAGCTTAAACAGGTATGCAAAAGAGAGGCTCAACATCTTTAAGTGGGTAAACATACTTATTGATGTTCTAACTTTAAAATGCTAGAATTTATTGCATAAATAAGTATTCCAAAGTCAAATTCTCACCCCAATTTTAGTAAAACTAAGTGGGATTAATCTTTTATTGAAGACTTTATATCTTCACATAGTAGTAATATTTATCCATGTACCATAACAAATAAAGAAAATCACATGTATGTTCTACTTGATTTCTAAAGTGGTATTCCTCATAATAGTCCGATTTTGCTCATGTTGTTTTTCCTGATCTATCCTTGCTAAATGTTGTCAAGAGAGCTAAACGCCCTGGCCATTACTAAAGTCAAGCTAAAACATTGGTGAGCCATTGCTCCACGCCTGCCAATGGGTTCATTGGCCTACCATAGCTGATTTTCAGGCTGCCTTTGATAATGCTATTAAAAAGCACCCACTTAAAGTATTTATGAAGGCGCTCTAACAATCACCATTAATCATACACAGTTTGTGATCATCAGCTTTAATGGCATCCCGTTGGGTTTCTGAATATTTATCAGTCCTCTCAGTTGTCCCTCACAGGCTTCAGTACAATATCTGACTTTCTTAAATGAAGGAAGGATGAGGAAACCTACTACCTGGGAACCCAATGAAAAGTTGATTAGACACTTTTGATGAAGATATTACACAATCTGAATGCAACATTCGGAGAAAGCAAAGTGAAACAGAGCTTCCTCTCTGCTGGTAAATGCTTACTGTGCTGGGTGGTACCGTGCAGGCTGCTGGTTGTAGGACAGGGGTAAAGACAATAGTCTTACCCATCTGAGAATTCTATGAACTATCATACCAACCTGCCAGGTAAGATGTAACCAATGATAGAATAATGGCAAAACCATTTGGGGAGTAACCCACAATTCCCTGATTGGACCTGAGGCCCACTCTACTCTTACTACTACTGTAAACCCAGTCCAAAGCCCATCACTGAAGAGGCCTTAGCCCCTAGTGGTGAACCAAAGACTTCTGATAGCTGAATTCACAGCATCAAAATACCTTCTAAATGTGTTTATATACATGGACTTTCAAAAAACCTTAACCAGAGAAGTTTCTCCACACAGAAAACAGGTGAATACAAAGACTCATGGCTACGCAGATGCTGAGAATGAAGAACAGTTTAAGGCTTAGACCTAAGCAAAACATTTAGAGTACCCCTTAACACTTGGGGAACACTATCGAAGAGGGAACAGAAAAAATGTAAAAGTCAGAAGACAGGGAGAAGGGTTGTGTAATTCTGTCTTCTAAGCATTGTTCAGGTATTATAATCATTAACCCATAGCAACTGTGCCCATGGGTATTGGGCCTATGAAAGTCTGCCCTGCTCCGCAATTGGTTATGAATGGACAAGGGGCTCATGGGCCCTACCACTTATGCTGATCTAGTGGCAACTAACAGATTCTGAGAGACAGGGAGGCATAGGATCTAGTTGCATACCCACAGGCAACCCTACCAGGCTTTGGTTAGTTCTAAACCCAGGATCACACGGATGGCCCACAGTTAAACTCTTTGGGGGTACAAAACAAAACTCAATGAATATTAGAAAGGTTTTTGTTTGTTGGTTTTTTTATGAAGGGAACAGCTGATAAAATATGAGGGAAATAGGAATGGGAGAGGGAGAGAGCAACCAAATGTATTATGCACATTATACAATTGTGAAAGAATAATTAATAATAAACATCTGATTTTTAAGATTATGTTTAAGGCTATGGTCTTTTGAACTATGCTCATGAATAGAAATAAAAGTACTATCTAAATTTAGTTATGGATCAGCCACAAGTCACTTCCATCCATTTACTACAGTGGTCAAGAGTGACCGAACAAACTATGTTGACTGACAAGGACACAAAACACCTGGAATACTCTTGCAGTCTCATGGGAATTCATCGGGTACAATCGCCCTGGGGAAACACAACAGCATTGTCTTAAGGATGTCTTCTGTGCCATCCCAATCATAGATAGTTAACCAAGTGAAACTGGAAAGTTTGTCTATTAATACCAAATTTGTGTGTATTTACCCCAAAGGGCAAACGCCATAGATGCCTGTGAACCAGTGACCAGATGTAACATTTGCTTTCCTTCACAATAGAATTCTGCTCAGTAGGAAATGGGACAAAGGGCAGAGCTACGCAGAGGAACTCCAAATGCAGGATGAGTGAAAGTAGCCAGTCTTAACAGGCTGCAAACTGGAAGATCCTGGAAATGGGAAGCTGTGATTTCAGCTCAGTAGACGCTAGAGGTAGGGTTGAAATAAAAGGAGCTTGAAGGAAAGGCTATGGGAGTGACTGACACATTGATGGCCGTATGAGGCTTACGTGATTGTATGCATTTGTCAGCATTCATAGAACAAAATGCATCTACAGGAGAAATTTTATTTTGCTAGACCTAACAAAGCAGCTCAGTGTAGCAATCTGAAGATGAACCAAGCTTAAAATGTTTATTCTTTATTTGTACACCTAAAGATATAAATGAAAGTAAAAAATGGCACTAACCTTCTTAGCCTTCCGGCAGAGGGAGGCTAACTTAATTGTTGTCATATGGCTTGATAAAGGCGATCATGTTACCATGGCTACAAGCTGTTATTTCCTCAGGTATGAAATGTCTAATATTATTAAATTATGACTCATGTGTGGTGTAGAGTAAAACTGAGAAACAACAGGACAAAGTCACCCTAAGGCTTTTCGTGTTTAAGAACTCTGCTTCATAATGTTTTTTTCACAAACACGTAAGAAATGGAGTGACGTTGGTCAACATATTGGCAAGGGCTTAAAAGAGGGAAAAAAAATCAGAAACTTCTGGCTAAACTTGAAGACAATTCTAAAAATTGTCTGTTATTTAATAGTCTTTATTATGGAGTGTGCATGCTGTTGCTATAGCAGTGCTCTCAAATGTAGATAAATTACAGAAATCACATAACAAACATTGGAGTTTGTTATGGTTTGAAATCTTGTAAATACTCAAAATGCTGGTAATGCGGAAGGCCTAAATACTATAAGAGTCTGATGTCAGAACGTGCATTTTTTAAGTGGGGCCTGCTAGAAGGAATTCGGGTCATTGAGATGTGCCCTTGAATTGGGGAGATTGGTAGCCCAACTCCCTATTTTCTCCTTTGCTTCCTGGCTACCTAGAGATGGTCAGTTCTGTTTCCTCACACCCTCCTCTCCGTGACATTTTACATAGTCACAGGCCCAGAAACAACACACCCAATTGACCATGCACAGAGTCATCTAAACCCATGGGCGAAACCCCCTACGTTTACAAGTAATTTATCTCAGGTATTTGTTACAATGGCGAATTGACTGTGTTTTTTACAGTTGTGAGGATTCTTTGTGGTGAGATTCAGATGAGCTAGCTGTATGTAGTAACTTATTCCCACATGACAGAACATGCTAGAAATAGGAACCTTTAAAAGCATGCACATTTTAAACATGGCTTGCCTCCAAGTAGCCATGCACCTGCTTAACAACCAATAACAATGAAAACCACTGGAAAGTCACGGGCAAAGTGCTTCTCTGTACTCGGGAAGCATCACCTGCAGCCCATGCTGATGCAGAGCTGACCCTTCCTGCCTTATTCTTTAGGATGCCATGAATCTCATACAACCCAGAGCTCCACAGGGACCACATTGTTCTTGCCTCTTAGCCCTGGTCCTTCCATCCTCCACTCAACACATAATGACTGCCATGCATTTGTAATGATACTTCAGACATTCCATCCCCTTTGTATACGGAAGTGTTAGTTTCCTGAACCACAGAACGTGAGCTTATTTGGAAAAGGGGTCACTGCAAACATGGTTAGCTACAGTGAAGTCAAATTGGCATGAGCTGTGTTCTTATGAAAAGCAGAAATCTGGACACAAGGAGAACATCATATAAAAACAAAAGCAGAGGGCAGGGAAATGTGTTTACAAACTAAGGAAAGACCCGGCAGCCTGCGATTTCCCAGCAACTTGGAAGAATTGTCTTCTCACAGCCTTGGAAGGAGCCAACCTTATTGATGCCTACATCTTGAACCTGTAACCCTCAGGAGGTGAGGTGCCATTTTTAATGTTGAATTCAAACCACAGTACACGAACGAACAGACCTTCCTGTTAAAGTGCATTTCCTATCAACAGAGCAATCGTGTAAATGAAACTATCAGCAATGGTTCCCCTGGAGAACTAAGGATTCCCAACATTACCCTTTGAGCAGAAGATGCATGGTGTATGTTTCAATGCTGAGACCCCAGCAGGTGTCTCCCCAATGTAGCAGAACAATCTTGCACACTATGGCAAGCCTCAAGGTTTTATCTACTTTTAAAGAAATTAGAGACATCTTTTCTGGAGGAAAAGAGGGCCTGCTGCCTGAAGTGTGACAGCTGTTGCAGACTGCCATCACACTCTCCGGGGAAAGGGACAGATTAACATGCTAACAGGCCCCATCCCCACGCCTCGTGGGGGCGTATGGACAACCCCAGGAACCTCACACAGCAGCTGTTTTATCCGCTTTCCAAGTGCAGGGACCTGAGCAATGACTGCAGTGACATTTTCCTGGCTGGCTCTGACCTCCGAAGCTCACTGATTAGTTTAACACACACTGCGAACATCAACCAGTTAGGACTCAGAGCCAGGACTCAAAAAAACATGGCTTTAAAATGGCAAGAGATGTTTAAGACATAGTCTCTATGACCTGGCCATTGCTCACTTCCCAACATGTTAACCTTTTTAAACTTTATTTATTTTTATCCTTCCTTCTCAGTTACTGTTCCTGGTCTGTCTCATGCTTCTGTGGCAGCCACTCCTAACACATTTGTAGGCAATTCATGCTCCTGGTTTAAGAGAGAGCAGCCAGTAGGAATGCGGGGAATCCAGCAAGCACTCCGATCACTGTGCTTAAACTCCCCATTAACCTAATCACTTTCTCCTGTGTGAACAAAAGCAATCCTCCCCCACCCCGAAAGCATCGATTGGTTTTGTATAATCAAAGGAGTAATTAAAAGGTGTCCATATGTAATGGTAATAATTTATGCTCTATTATTTTCAGTTAACTCAAAGATCCCATATGCCTGGAGAACATTATCAACTGATGTGTTCAGACATACATCCATCTGTGATTTTTGTCTTATTCTGGTTCCCTAACTGTCTCTACTTGAATTTTCCTCTCTCCCTATTTTCCATGGCACCTGCTCTTCCTTTGGTCCTTAGACCACAGCTGCTACCTCCTTTCTAACGACAGCAACAAATCCTACAGAGCCCATAGAGCTTTGGATGGAGTATGCCCGACGGTGGTCTGAAAGTCCCCAACAAAAGCACAGCTTTTCATTCCCATAGCTATGGGACCCCAACTCAGGACTCATTCATTCAATCGGCAATCACTTCATGCGTGTGTACGTATGTGTGTATGTGTTCCTGTTCTTGTATGCAGGTGCATGTGCACATGCACATTCATGCATGTGGCAGCCAGATGTCTATTTTTAGTATCATTCCTCAGGCACTATTCACCTTGGTTTTCTGAGACAGGATCTAGCCAATTAGGCTAGGCTTGGAAGCCAGCAAGCCCCAGGGCTGCACCTGTCTATGCCTCCCCGTGCTGGGACTGTAAGTGTAATCCTGCCAGCACACTTGGCTTTCTACATTGGTTTTGGGGATTGAGTTCAGGTCATCAGGTTTGCCTGGTAAGCGCTTCACAGATGGAGTCATCTCTCCAGACTCAACAATCAATTCTTAACCCTAAGACTAGACCCTAAGAACAACCCAGACATAGAAAGAATATAGTTTGTATTGATGATGATCTTGAAAACGAACAAAAAATCGAACACATAGCTTTCGTAAAGATCAGCTGTCAAGCTTTGAACTTAAAACTCCTCTAAGTATAGAACATGTTATTACAGTCAACAAGAATTTGACCACATAGCATGGACACACACACA
>LOJH01003538.1:0-23424 GCA_001685095.1 Ellobius talpinus | reverse complement strand
CACACACACACACACACACACACACACACACACACACACACACACACCCCTATTTTTAACCTCTCAAATTCTCGCCCTTTATTTCCTATCCTCAGGGTGATTCTCAATAGACTTCATTGGCTGGCTTTTCCAGAGTCTAGCTTTCTCACTGCCTCCAGCGCTTTCCTTTGCTGTGGACTTAGCTTTTTTGGTCATCCTTTCCCCTCTTCACCCTTTCCGGCCAATGGCTGACTTTCATCCCCACGGAAGTGCACCCAGGCCCATCCTCTCAGCACCACGTGGTCGGTACCTGCTGCATCCCTTGCATGGTTTGTTGGAGGAATTGGAGCTGCTGGTCCTTGGTGAGGTTTTCTTCTGTTCGGAAGAGCTGCTCTTTCTCTTGCTTCAGTAGCTCCACCTCATTTCTGTAGGCATCCAGTTGCCACCGGAGACTGTCATTCTCCTCTTTGAGGGCATAGGCCTGAGCAGTCAGGGCTGAATGAGAAACAGAAGTAGTTGGGAGAGTCACCTTCCTGCCCAGATTGAGGCATCCTTTGGTGGGAAGGATGGGATAAACTGGGATTCACATCATAAACTGGGATTCACATCAACTCAGAAGTTAAACTCCGATTGCTGTACCTCAGGGCTCTTTGTTTAATAGTTGGTGTGAACCACTTTAGGAATTGATTCTGTAGGGCGGGCACCTCTACTAAACAAACACTGTGAGCAACAGCCCCAGAATCTGTTTAAACTATTCAATTTTTCCTATCTATGAATGCCTCCAGAGAGCATAGGCCTCATCCCTCAAAACTCCTGCCTCTTGACCTCTCTCTACAACCCTGGACACCTTCCCATAAGCCTGTCTGCCATGCTCAGTGCTGAGGACGCTCAGAATTCTTGGCAACCGCCATATCTGCCGCACGACCGTCCTCTCTCGGGCTGTATGATGGCTCGGCCCCTTGAACTACTTCTTTCTCTCAACTAAGCAGCTGTTTCACAGGCTGAGGCATGCAGCAGCCTCCCAGGGGAGGGGGGAACCGCTCTGCACAATGCTCCTTCTTGCTCTATTGCTGGGACAAATTGCACTGATTGTTTTCTCTAACTGCTATCAGAATGGAAACCTAGTTCCACCTGTTTTGCCAACGGATTAAAATTCTTTTTTTTTCCTTGCAGGCTGAGTGCTTGCTCTGCTTCTCCCTGAAACCTGAAAGTCTCAGTATGTTGATGCAGATTTAATTTGTATAATCTCCCATCTCCTTCTCATAGAAAAATCAAGGCAGTGTGCTCAGGGTCTTACAAACCTCAAGGCTCCAGAAACATCTAACACTGAGTGATAGGGTGTTGTGAGCAAAGACAGAGGACTGGAATCTCTTGCCCTGCTTCTATCTTCATGCTGTGGGAGCTTTGCAATATAACAACAGCTTGCTGGGCACTCCCACTGGTAAGGGCTCTGGATCAGGGGTTTCTTTATATAAACTAGCCCCCTCTGAGTCACCCCATCAGGCTCAGATGGGAGTCTACTGAGTCCTATTTCAGCAGGTGATGGCCATTTGAGACACAGAGAAATCCATCACTGTTTTGGTCAAAGTAACTGAGACAGACCGCAAACCCAGCCTCTAGTCATTCAGCCTTGCTCCAACTGACACTGCTCGGTCGGTTCATGAGTTCAACCCTTAACAACAACTGTTCAGAAACAGCGTCTCCCACATACTCTCCATGCAGCAGCCTACTCTTTCTCTCCCCTTATGGAAAAGCCACGGTTTACTTTGGACAGGAAGAGAATAGTAAAATAACACTTGTAAGGCTTGCTGCTAGAAGTGTCTCCATGGATTTGACTTATGGTACATAAAGGTATAGAGCCCCCTGAGTTCAGGTCCATGTTCCACCTGCCACTTGCCATGACCTAGGGCCAGAATGAGGTCAACTAGCTACCTGTAGGCTTCACAGCACCGTTGATAAACACAGGGTTTTACTCAGGCAACACCAGAGGGCCCAGCGAATTCTCTCCCCAAAGAGCAAACATCAAACCATGTTAATAATAGCTTTACAATCAAGTGTTATACAGTATTCTACTTAGCAAAAAACAATAATCTATATATAGTTCACACTGAAATACTAATCAAACAGAACATGCAATTAACCAGGAAACTCCCAGTATAAAGCCATTAGGGATCAATTAGTCAACAAGCATTTACTGCATACTTCCTTATGCCCAAGTCTATCTCGGCACCTTAGTTCACAAAAGAGAACACAGAATATATCACTTTTCACTTTTCACAAGTCTACTGAAATACAAAGCCAGGTGGTGGTTGCACATGCCTTTAATCCTAGCACTCGGGAGGCAGAGACAGGAGGATCTCTGAGTTTGAGGCCAGTCTGGTCTACAGAGTAAGTTCCAGGACAGGCTCCAAAGCTACACAGAGAAACCCTGTTTCAAAATGACCAAATAAATAAATAAATAAATAAATAAATAAATAAATACTGGCACACTGAAAAGAAACTAATGAATTCAAAGGGTGAAAAGGGTAGAATGATGTTTTGCATAAAATAGGTACTCAATAAATTTTCGTTGAATAAATAAATAAGCAACTTAGTATCTAGGAATATGACAAGGGAATCCATCCTGGAGGAGTTGGACAAATGAAAGGAGAATACAGATTGCTAGAAAAGTGTGTTTTGGAAGATGAAAACCCTAGAAGAGCGGAAGGATCACTAGGGAGCAAGACCATAAGCAAAGGCCCAGGAGTGATCATGAGAGGGAGGCTGTTCTGCACATAAGGAGAGACACTCGCTTACAAAGGCAAATGTCTGCCTAGAAGCAGTGAGCAAGAGATGGAGCCTGTGAGCGAATGGGAGCATTGAGACCCGACGGGGTGAGAAGAGCTGAAGGTGTTTGGGGTAACGGAAGGGTGAGATGAAATTGGTGATTTAGGAGGATTAGTCTGGCGATGGTGCATGGAATGAACTGGAGGCTGAAGAGAATGAATAAAGGGAACTCGGTTTGGTGTATCTGGGTGTACAAAGCCCAGGAGCAGGTGCTTTTACACTTTCCACGGATGTATAAAATTAGAAACGACCCAGAGCTCACCCAGGAGCCCCGGTTGACGCTTTCTAACATTGTGCAGTCGAATCTCAGCTCGTGCCCACACCCTGAGACATCAGGGTGCCCTGAGCAGCCAGCTCACCACTCCAAAGGCAAGGGCATTGAACCTCATCTGAAAGAAGGATGCTGTAACAGGGCAGAACCAACGAGGAAGCAATCGATGAAAAAAGTGTTGGCACTACACAAGCACATTACCACATTTAGTGGCATTCAAAGACACTTAAGTCATTTCCTTGGGAAGCTCTATTTGGCCCCTTTTCAATTCAGGGTGGCAGTTTTATTATCATAACTGATAGCAGGTGTTTGTGAAGAAATCGATTAGTATGCAGGGATGAAAATTACATTTTCCAAATGAATTGCAGAGTCTACAAGATATCTTGAAATCTGTGTAGCAAAATGCAAGCAGCTATAAAGCATGTGCCAGCAGCATTATTTTAATAAATCATCTGAACATAAATACATACAGGAAAAGTTCCACCCATTATTTTAGGGTTTGTCCTATAAGCCTATGGGATGGTCCAGCTGAGAGTCCTTATTCTTGGTTAAGTCATGACCATTGTGCCTGACAAGCAGACTATGGTGCTGGGTGCACTCCTGGGACAGGAATGCAAGATCATTGCATTTAAAAAGAAGGAAGGAAAGGAAACAGCTGTAACTTTCCCCGCCCCACAAAAAAATCAATACCATCACCAACCCCATCACCTTCTTTATAATTAGGGCACATAACTGATTTATCTTCCTGATTAAACAATTTCAGGCTTAATATTTACAAAACCCAAACTTGGTCATACTCGTGGTGGCAAAATAGTTATTTCCTAAAGGGTAAGAAATTGGGCATTGACTCCACTTAACTTTAGGTAACCTATTTCCTGTCAGAAAACGTTATTCAGAGTCCTGCAGTGGTCCCAAACGTGTAACCTCTTTGACAAGGGCACCTGGCGGAGGCTGTGTTATGTTCCTTGGACTAGAACACCGAGAGAAACAAAATCCTAATAATGCCTATCAATTTTGGTGTGTTAGAAACCCAGAAACTTGAAAGGCCAACTCATTTTTCTTCTTTTCTCCTTTAATTTTTTTTTCTGGGACACTGCACTAAATTAAACAGTCTTGATAAATGTGTCACCAAGGTTTTACAGTAAAATCCACCTTAAGAGACTATGCAAGAAATCCACTATTCAAATAAAGGTAAGGATTAAAATGAATGACTATCTACCTCTGAATCAAAACATCCATAGAATGTGCTGTGTTCCAATACATTTGAAATCTGTAGGAAGAGCCATCCATATGGGTTACCAAATTTCAGCATTAAAGCGAATCTGACACAATACCCGGCTTGTAAACTATACTGAACACAACCAAACCAACCGCTGGCAACTTTAAAGGTACCACCAAATCTAGTGAGGCCTGGATTATTACCAGTTACTCCTCAAACCCACTACTTATTGAGAAATCAAGGAAAGGAGCCATATTATATACAATTTAAGAGGGGTAAAGCTGACAGATACACTCATGTATTCTTACTTGCTGAGTACTTTAGAAAATTCTAGACACTGGGACTGTCTGAAGCAAAAGAGCAATTGAAAACATTGGGCAAATCCCACTAAGCAAAAATGCATTGCATTTGGAAGAGCGCTGAACTAGTAAAACTTCTGAAGTGACACTGGAGTGTAAGAATTGATGTAGAGATTACATTGCATTGCTAAGGAAAAGGCTTAAAGGTATTACATGGCATCATTGTATTTACCAGATTCTATATAAACCATTATTTTTTTATAATAATTATGGTCAAAGTGACCTCCTCCTCCACTGCCTGTATTACTTACTTGGTTTCCATGGGAACAGATAATGGCATGCTTAGCTTCTTTAAGTAAATAATCTGGTGAAAGCCTTGAAATCTCTCTCTTACCAGCCTGAGCCAGCCTCAGAAAAATAATTAGCAATATATGAAAAATGTAAGTTATTTTGGGTTATGTCCCAGTAAGCTGACAGTGTGTTAATATCTTTTTCATGCTCAGGCAAGATGTAACTAAATAATAAAATGCTTTAACATATTGTTGCTAGCAATATTTGCATTTCTCTGGAACTGTTCGTCTTTGTGTCTTTGGGGAATGCTGTGTTTAACATTTTCTCTCGACTTTGCCAGTTGTACTCCTGGGATGCTGGGAGGATGTGGTTAAATTGTGAATTTCTTTCCCATATACAAAGAAAGTCTTTTCCTAAGGACTTCACTGGCTGCTGTCCAGGTAGGTAATTGTCCTTATATACAAGGGGACAGGGGTAGGCTGAAGGCCTGGGAGATAATCCTACAATATCTCAGAGCATTCAGGGCCTCCCTCTCTATCACAACTTTGCCTTCTGATGTCTTAAGAAAGGGTTGTAGCTAAGACTCGGTGACCTGGGGACTCTTTTATAGGTCTATCTGCTGCTCTGTGTAAATCTTCTTGTGGGGTAGTCAAGGTCCCCATTGGCTGGCCTATGGCAGAGACCATAATGCTGTGCACCCAAAAACTCATGCTTAAGGCAAGAGCTGACCACACTAGGAGGTGTGCACTGGATTGGTTCTTAGCAGCAGAATGCAAGCCAGGACCCTCCATGCCTCCTGCACAGTTTCTAATGCTCTTCTTGCCTCTGAGACCATTGTGATTAAAAAAAAATCCCCTCCTCCTTTTTTTTTTGGTAAGCCATGGAAATCAGGACCTTATAAGGCCTCCAGGGTTACATTAACCTGATGCTCTTCAAATATTAGTCCCTATTAGAATTTCCTGGTAGGCTGATTGAAACATCTATTTCTAGGTCCTCTGCCAGGTCTGTAGTTTGGTGTAGCCTGGCCTGAAGGTTGGACACACCAGGTTGCCGGGTGGTGCTAACAGACTGGTGCTGAGACCACATCTGGAAATTCCTGCTCTTTCCACTCCATTTCCCGAGCTAGCCTGGGTTATTCTGTTTGGCTCCTTTGGAAGGAATCACATACCTGGCCAGCCACTCTGGTTGTATTCGTTGGTTAATTCCACATGTCCCCTGCCCCTTTCATGCCTGTGAAAGCTCAGCCCTACCCAATACCCTCAGCTCCTCTCTAGCAGTTAGGGGACACTTGGACAAAAGCTACGGTCACCATTCTGTTTTCCTGCCATACCTCCCCCAAATAACTGCAGTAGCTACAGTCAGAGTAAGAGGGGTAAGTACAACTTTCAGGACTGGGTCCTTGGTGGTAGAACACTTGTCTTCTCTTCATGAGGCCCTACATTCAGAACTGCCAATGCTGCCACCACCACTACACTATCAGAAGAAAAAAACACCCCACCCAAATCCGAAGCCAAACATGAAAACTGAACACCCATCTGCACAGCCTTCGCCCCCGCCCACCCTCACAGGAGTGTGATACAGTGGATATGTTTATCGATTCTATTTTACAGGTGATGGGACTAAGTGACTCTGAGGTGACACAGCTGGTTAACGGTACAGACTGTGGCCCAACAGGTGGCCAAGAGCCAGCTACATGGTGCAGTATAAGAAAGGGGGATGGGGGTTCGGACTGAAGTGGGTTGTTTGCGGTGGAGATCAAGTAGTCCATTCTGGCTGTTTGGGGAGAGTTCAGCTGCAGAGGCTCAGCTACAAAAGCAGAGGGGATGACTCCGGTCTAAAATAAACCTATTTTCCACAGGAGAAATTTGGGGTTGACCCATGGAGAAATTGATCTCACCCCTCTGCAGTCCAGAGCCCTGACACGGATCATGTGGGGACCCCTTTTTATGCCCTCTATCCTCTAGGACGGCTCAGGGATGCTCACTGGTCTCTGAGCTCATGGAGTCTAAGTTGTTAATGCAGCCCCCTTAATTGTGCAACTCCAGAGACCAATGCTGAATCCTGGCTCCTTAAATAACCCGAAGGTGATAAACATTGCCTGTTCATTGGAACTCACCCATCTGCTGCCTCTGTCTGTGCCTCCAGTGAGAGAAGAGGGGGCAGAAGACGCTCTTCCAGAAGCTCTGAGCTCCTAAAGGTCTGTTCCCTGGTGTACTGTTGGTGGCAGATGAGGACCAGAGAAAAACACCAAACACCTCAATGAAGGCCTGGGCCCTGGGGACTTTGCCTCTGCCCATGCCACCTGGTGGCCAGGCACAGAGCTGGGGGCATAGTGGGATATCTGCCAAAAAACCCAATCTTTTTGCTACTGAGTCTCTTAACGGAGGCAGTGGAGTACAATTGGTCTGCTCAATAACACCTGTATTCCCACTGAAGCAGCAATCGTCCTCAAATTGCCCATGGAAATTCCTTATGCTATGCTTTTGCAGGATTATTATTATTACGACTTAGCATTGACATAACATTTTATGTTTGCAGTGCGCATTATCGTCTGCACATTAGCTATTATTAGGGAGAGCTAAACAGACACACAAGGCAGTGTCTATTTCCATCTTTGTGTGAGGCCGGCAGAAAAAGGGTAATTTGAGGAGTGCAGGTAAACAGAGCCTGGCATTATGGCGGCTTAAATGTGAGCCTGGAGGTGCAAGCGGCAGAAGGTGACTCAGGAAAGAAGTCCTCTGTCCCTCCCCATCTTGGCTCTTCCTAATGAAGACACCTGCAGCCCGGGCAGGCCCGTGCAAAGCGGCTGGGCTCCTGACACTCTTGCAGCTAGGCTTGTATCAGCTTTTACCACTCTTCCAATTACACTGTTACCCTCCACTACCTCACTTACCCTTTTTTCCTCAGAGGAAAATAAGCAAAAAGGAACAGGCCATGCTGACTTCCAACAGCAGGCAAAGTCCACTGTCACCAACGCTGACCGATGTGTTGTCAGGTCGGAGCAAACTTTGGAGTCCTCAGGGCGAGAGAAGGGGTGACAATGGCAAACCCAGCTGAGCGCCACTCTGGGCTAAGCTGAGACAGGGTTGGCCAAGGGCATGGGGCTCTCACCCTAATCCATCTTACCTCACAGGCTAGCATGAAGGAGAGCCTGAGGAGAAGTTAGTGAGCTTGGCTCTTTCCACAGTGGGTGGTGGCCAGAGTGTGTGTGTGTGTGGGGGGAGGTTGTTGCTTGAGAGCACTGGGGAGGAAGCGGAAGTGACGTTGGAGAAGACAATGCAGAGTAGAAACTTAAGGACTCAGTGGCTTCTAGGAGGTGCCATGGCCAGAGGCTTTCAGCTTGTGGGTTGTGACCTCCTTGATAAACCTCTATCTCCAAAAATATTTACATTACAATCCACAACAGTGGCAAAATTACAGTTATGAAGTAGCAATGAAGATAATTTTCTGGTGTGGGGGGGTCACCACAGCATGAAGAACCGTATTAAATGATCACAGCGTTAGGAAGGTTGAGATCACTGGCCTAGGCAGATAGATGGGCAAGGCCATAGAATAAGAGACAGGCTTACCTCACAGTCTGCTGGGCATGGATAGAAGCAGTTACTCCTCCAACACACAGCAGACTCCCTTGGCAGATGGTCACTGAATGTTCCTCATGACTTTTCCCCCCTAAAAGGCATTATTTTTCTTTTCCTGATGCATGTGTTACACACACACACAAACATGTAAATATTGATGATGATAATAATAATAATATAGTAATAATAATAATGATGTTGATACCATTTCCCGAGGAGCACACACATCCTGCCCTGGGTAGCCCACCAGCCCTCAGTGCCTTTTCTTAAGCTCCACTTTCTGAACCTGATCTCTCTGACTCAACCCAATCCAGCTGTACCCACCCACGCTTTGAGAAGGGAACGCCACTCTCCATATGCAATCTTACCTCAACTTGTGGCCTACAGATGGCTCTGCCAGTCTTTCACTAGGTTTCGGCACCTAATCTCTTTCAGTCCCTCCTAAAGGCGTCTCTGTCAGGGAAAGAGCCTTGTCCCAGCTTTAGTCCCTGGGCATGGCCTTCTAGGCATCTCTGCAGTCTGAAATGCTCCTACATTTCCTTTACCCCTTTCCTGTTCTACTCTGGATGCTGCTTACTGCCTCCCCTGAGACTGTGGCTGGGCACTTCCACGAATCCTCCAGGCTGCCTCCCTCCTTCCGATCCACACACGCTGTCCTGTAATACTCTTCTTAGCTGCTATCTTTCCCATCGTGACTGCCTCGTGGTTCTCACAGAGGTCAGATTGAACTTTTAGAACTAATCACCCTTGAACCTCAGCCTTTGGCCTGGCTTCTGCCACAGGAGAAGAGGTCCCTCAGGTAGGCAAGCTCTTTCCTGGTCGGTCACAGGCTGCCTGGCACGCCTGCTTCCTCTCTGACCACCAACACAGGGGAACGGTCTTGGCTGTTCTAGAGCAGCATGAAGGCAGCAGGAACTCTGGCCCTGGCTGTCCCCCACTTCCGTCTTCAAGTGGCCCTTACTAATCAGTGTCTACTCTGAATGTGCTTGCTGCAGGCAATTTCTTCACCAGGGCCTTGCAAGCTAGAACAACACCACTTCCTTTCCATCCTCTTTCCTTTAGCCCAGTCACTTCCTGTCCAGCACACATGTTGACCTTTGACCTTGGTTTTAGTCTCTATCATATTGTTACCTTGTCTTGTCTGTCCTTTCTTTCCCTCCTACCACGGAGAAGCATCAACCCTCATAGGATCTCTCTCTACCCTCTGAACCTCAGAATCACCTGGGGAGTGTTTTGGTAACAGATGACTGAGCATTATCCCAGGGCAAGGGTACCTGGTGCAGGTCCCCAGCTGATCCTTATGAGCAGCTCAGAACGGGACGCTCACTCATACCATCTGTGTATACCTTCCACTGTTGCTCTCCACTGCAGAGCAAGGTATTTTCAACTTGCCATAAATCCTTTCATCGATTCTTCCCCATAATCTTATTAAGGAGACTAAGCATGAGCGCACGCTGCCTTTAAGAAAGCTGGTGGCTGGAGAGGGGACACCCACCGTTTGGCAAGCTGTCCCAGAAACATTAAGCTGCGTCTAGGAGTCTGGCTTGGTCTGACTCGGTTATTTCTCCATGCTGGTCAGCACTTCACTGGGGAGGCCAGCGCTCAGTCCCGCAGGTTCCTTTCTACTGTTTTCACTGTTCTACTGTTCTACTGTTTTCACAACTGAATAACGTTCTCTTCAAAACAGCTCCGGGAGGCGGCTGGCCATCCTCCAGCTCAGGAGGAGGCCCAGGGCAGCATCTCAGAATGCCGGGCATTTCATCCACACAGATGCCTCTGGTTCCACTCTTCTAACAACAGACTTATTTCTACACTGGACTTCTCCAGAAGCCTCATTTGGGCAACTTAGAGTCCAACTTTTCTGAGCCCTTGGGCAGGAAAAGGTAGCATGCATTTTATAAACTGTCTGCATGGCTAAATTATAGCTGTTTCCAATCCTCTCCAATGGGGAGAGAAATTCAGACATTAGGACCTTTTCCATATTGGGTAGGATAACCTTCCTTACATCTTCACTCAGCCAGGTTGTTGCTTTGCTCATTAAGGTGATTTGTTTTGAGTTTCTGACGAGTATGATTTTTCAGGTAACAATGTTTTATTCTCACCAGCGGCTCCTCACAAAGGCCCTGCATAGGCTGAATCCCCAGTTCAGGGCTATTAATCACACACTGAATGCTCTTAAATGGCACTACCTTTTTTCTAATTGAGAAATAGAGCTGTTTGGGCAAGTTTATTAGGTGACCTTGATTAAATTAAAGGGGTCAGGGATGGAACAGGCTTCAAGCCCATCATCAATGATATTTTTTAAAAAAATGACTTCCTTCTAATTAAGCAGAAATTAGCATGAAATATTTTGTTTCTGAAAGGTTAAAAGAATTCCTCGGAGGAGGCAGTTCTCTTGTTACTCCTTACTGAACTCCAGAGAAAAAGTGCTGTGGAGAGCTTTCTATAAAGCACTTTGTTAACACAGGGCTGATGATCTGGCATCAGTTATAATATTCCTTAGGAGCCTAAATGTTACATAGCAGGGGTTGGAAAAAAAAGTCTAGTTAAAATGTTAATTTCTATTAAAAAATCTCCAGGACCTTGGGGGTGGGAAGTCCTTCTGTGTATGTGTTGCTTTTATTGGTTAATGAATAAAGAAGCTGGCTTTGCCTGTGATAGGGCAAAATAGAGCTGGGGGGGACTAAACTGAATGCTGGGAGAAAGAAGGCGGAGTCAAGAGAGACACCATGTAGCCCCTACTGGGACAGAAGTATTGGAGCCTTGCCAGTAGGCCACGAGCCTCTTGGTAAAATATAAAATAATGGAAATGGGTTAATTCTAGATGTAAGAGNTATGTGTTGCTTTTATTGGTTAATGAATAAAGAAGCTGGCTTTGCCTGTGATAGGGCAAAATAGAGCTGGGGGGGACTAAACTGAATGCTGGGAGAAAGAAGGCGGAGTCAAGAGAGACACCATGTAGCCCCTACTGGGACAGAAGTATTGGAGCCTTGCCAGTAGGCCACGAGCCTCTTGGTAAAATATAAAATAATGGAAATGGGTTAATTCTAGATGTAAGAGCTAGCTAGCAATATGCTTAAGTGATTGGTCAAGCAGTAATTTAAATTATATAGTTTCTGTATGATTATTTCGGAAGCCTGGGTGGCCTGGAAATGAATGAGCGGCCTCCCCCAATAGGACCTAACAACTTTCACTAACAAAATAATAATAAAATAAAATAAAGATATTTTTCATCTGCAATAATTTCAACCTTGTTCTAATTTCAAACGATACCATTCTTTCTCCTAGCTTTGTCCTTTACCTATCCTTATTTCCCCATGATTTAATACCCCGAAAGGGTGTCTCATTCTTTCTGCCCTAAAGAGTTATATACAAGTCTCTGAAACACAACAAGGAAAGCCCAATTCCACAGGGAAGAGGGGAAGTAGCCTGGGGGACCACCTAGTGTCTCTAAGGAGCAGGGGCTGTGAGAGAAATTGCAAACTTCTCTTTACCTCCATACTGCTGTTCCTATCAATACTGGAGCCCAGCGGACACAGGCTTCATGAAGGAGGGAGGCACCAGTAGATTTGAGAAAGCCAAGGTGAGGGACAGGATGAACTTCAGTCAGTAAAGTGCTTGCCTGGTAAGCCCGAGGCTCTGAGTTGGATCTCCTGGAACCTACATTAAAGAAATCAAGCCAGGTATCACAGTGCATGCTGTGACTCCTGCCCTGTGGGAGACAGAGACAGCTGGATCCTTGGACCTCACAGGCAGGCCAACCAGCCCAGCCTACTGGGTGAGCTTTAGGCCAGCAGGTGAGCGGGTGGGGGGGACAGTGAACCTAAAAGGTGCCTGCATAACAATGGCCAAGGTTGTCCTCTGGCCTCCCACATGCCCACACAGACACAGAGTTGGGGGAGGGGACTTTGAAGCTTGATAGCAAGTCTCAGACTTGGGACAAATATCTCAGGGTCCTTATCTGAAAAATGTGAAAAATATTGTGAGGTATAGGGAAATTATAGTCTTCGTTTTCGTGTTTGGCTCCAAATGAAGAACAAAAATATCCCCCAAGTGATGAGAAATAAGTTCTTCCTAGCTGTAGCTTCTTGTCTATCCAAAGATCCTTCATCTGACTACCATGTACAATGCTGGGAATTGTGCAGGGAAAAGGGCCCTATGTGGGGCACAGGGCGAGAGACTCTCACACCTCAGACGGGCTCACCCTGTTGGCTTAAAGCACACAAAAGTTTCTCTCAGGCTCATAGAGCTGGGATGAACTGTCATTTTTCAGAGTCTCTCATCTCTCACCATTCTTTATAGCAAGGGTTCCCTGTTGGCTTCGGGCAGTGCACAGCAAATGAAGGCTATCCTTGGCAAAGGCTATCCTAGGCAAAGGAGGATGTAATGGGCTGTGAGGACTTCCTAAAATGTATGAGCAATGCTTCCACTTCAGGGACCAAGTCTTAATTAGTCTTAAACAACTTTAGTAATTTCCCCTTTAATCTGGCACTTCCAGACAAAAGCCATGGTCCCAGACACACTGTAATGATCCAGTGGATGTTGTTCAATTTTGTCACTGCTTTGTATTGTGACAATGCTTTGGATAATCACAGAGGCCAAGAGCTAAGGCCAGGGAAAGGGATGGTTTTAGGAATTAAACAAACTGTACTAGAAGAATCTGGTATGAAGATAAAAATAGAAACCGATTGGTAAGTCACTAAGAGAAGAATGAAAGTTCTCATTCTGTTCCCAAAAGACTGGCCAAATATAATACAGATTGAGCCTTACAACTTATAATTACAATAACTCAACAAGGTCCACTATTGACTTTTTATATTTATTAAGCAATTCCACTTATTACTGGGGGTACAAAAACTCAATTTTGGTTCTTATTGAATTCAGAATATTGAGGAAAGAAAACATATTGCTTTTAGTGTCTCTTCCAGAGCCAGCCTTCCCTGGGTGTGTGAAGTGTGGTGAGATTGATATTATCCTGTATGTTCTCCCTTAGACTTCTATTTCAAAGATGTATTTAGAGGCATATCTTATAAAGAAAAGCCCTGGGAACAGGGAAACAGGGAGAGGCACTTCAATAAGTCCTGAAATTAGATGTTGAGTCAGTACACTGATAGTCTTGTGGGCTCTCGCAGGCCCTGGGGGTGCAAAGAAAATAGGGAATACGATGGGAAATCAAAGGGCTGATATTGCAGCTTAGATCAATCATTATTGTGTGCTCATGTTCAGCGAGAAGGATCCTTATTTTTCTCTTTATCACTTTGGAGAGTTGGGTAACAGAGGACACTGGCTGCAACTGTGTGCATGGTTCACCCACTCCCAACATTTCTCCAAACTGTTTCTTCTTTCTGTCTATACCCATATAGCAGGTGCTCTTTAAGAAAATATCTTTCAACCAGAAGACAGACTGTGCAAGTTTCCTGAATATTTATTTTTGTTGGAGTTGACGTAAAAGCAGTTTCCTGGGTGCACCTTTACTATGCAACACTTGCGGGACCTGTTCAGCTAACATCCTAAGGTTCTTTACACTGTCAGCACCCAGCTGACTTACTATTGCAGGATTCATTTTTGCTACAGGTTTGGTGTCTGCGTGAACCAGTGTTGGCGGAGAGGGGGGCTTGGACTTTGGGACTGTTGAAATGAGTATGCTGTCCATCATCTTGTTTTATCGTTTTCACCTTTTCATAGTGACTGTATTATTCACAGCCAGTTGTTTTGTTTTGTTTAAGAGGACTTGGAACCTTTTTTCTCATCATCTGCAGCTGTTCTACGTACCCTTTTCTGCAAGCTATCCCTCACACCCATCCAGATGTGAGTTTGATGTCCAGCTAACTTTTCTTGGTACAGAATTTTAAACTTAATGTTCCTCATGGTATCATGAAGATAACACACACACCTCTACAATTGTAGGCATTTTGGAAATACACAAAGAAGGAAAAATAAAATCATTTACAATAAAAAATCAAATTATTATCTTTTACAGACACATTCTAAATATTTTTACTCATTTCCTTATAGCTCTCCTCCTAACGTATAAATCTTGCATGTACACTTATGTAAGCACACATTTGGGATTAGTCACATATGTAACTTCATAAACGCTTTTATCACTTAGCAACCACACTGAGAACCTTTGATTGTGCCATTTAAAAATCTCTAAAACATGATTCTTTTTCCAAATCTGATTAGATGTATCACTAAACAACACTCTACTGCAGTGTGCACCTAATAGTACAGTGAGATATTTAAATGTTTCGAAAATAATGCTGGGAAATGAAAATGTATATAATCGCTTCAACATGCGACGGCCACATGCCCCAAGTGTGAACCCAGAAGCTGTAGAATCAGAAAGGACTCACCGTGGAACATGCATTGTCCAGTCTGAAGCACTGCAGTTAACATGTCAGCAACTGTGGCCCCAGAGAAGATTCTCTCTGCTCCTCTGCTAGTGGTTGAAGTTTAAACAAAAAAATTTCTTCCTTAAAAACTTCTCAGGAGATTTTACACATTGTGTCCTGAAACCAGGATGCCACAGTTCTGAACACACTGTCTGTTCCAAGTATCAAAACTACTCAGTCGGCACAAGAGAAGCATCTTGAAGCCACAGGAAAGCATAATATGATAACAACTCGCAGGCTGCTTTAAGCATCAATTCCCGGGACTTCTAATTACAAGATAAACACGCAATGGAAAGTGGAATTTCTGAAAATAAGAGAGGAAACAATGACTTTTTTTCAGGTTCCTTTTCTGTTAGTGTGTGACTACCGGATCAGGATGATGTCTGGCCAGGGTCTCCTTTTCCATTAGTGTGTGGCTACCTGATCAAGATGATGTCTGGCCAGGGTCTAATAGCTTGACACCACCAAGTGTGCTTAGATGAGCAATGAGATATAAAAACATGAGGATAAGGACATCGATGCCCATCAGTAGTATATCACGGTGCTAAGATGTTAGCAACAGCTGTGTTTTAATATGGTTTTATATTGATTCTCTTGGCCAGTGTCCCACTTTGACAGCCTTGAAGGCACACTTTAAAACTTGAGACGGAGAGACATAGAAGAAAATCAATGGCTAAGAACTTTTCATTAGTAACTGGCCTCCATATCTAGGGCTTCTCAGCCACGCTCACATTTAATGGATCTGAAACATGGTCTTGGAGGGCTGTCTCCGTAACTAGGCCTTGAGAACCTCAGGTGTGCACTCATGGTAGCCTCACTTCCCAGTGATTTGTGAGAAAGAGCCACAAGCCAATAAAGAACACAGACTTGCTCTGCATTTTTTATGTCATTAACATAGCAGAAGGCTTTTAAAAATGTGTTGTATAAGCAGGCCTGTCTAAAACCAAATAATGTAAAATTATCTCTATTGAGCTTTACAAAATATATTGAAATAGATAGTTCCACTACACAGAAGGGCAAATGAGAAATCCAAA
Source organism: Ellobius talpinus (assembly GCA_001685095.1). NCBI lineage: Eukaryota > Metazoa > Chordata > Mammalia > Rodentia > Cricetidae > Ellobius > Ellobius talpinus. Next base: position 7,532 of record LOJH01003538.1, on the reverse strand, counting down.
CTTTTACTCTAGCATAGTAACAGCCGTATTTTCTGCTACATTCACCATCCTTAGCCACTGACTTCCTTCAGAGGCTGTATTTTGTTTTTATATGACAAGCAGGTTTGCTTGGAAACCATGCTAGCTGCTTTTCAAGGGGAGGGCAGTGAGCTAACAAGTTGAAAGTATCTTCTGTGAGCATCCACTGAAATCACAGGCAAGCAAGCCCTTGACAGCACACAGCAACGTTGAGAACAAGTTCCCTTTTCATGGTTGGGCATGCCTCTGTATCGCTTACAGAGTAAAGGCGGAAACCAGTAGTTAAGGCAAGGCGACGGAGCCCCATGCTTAGCAAAACAAGAGACACCTACAAACTCACCTGGAGCCTACCATCTAACCCCTTCCAGAATTAGTCTGGTAGCTTTTTCCAGAGGTCGTGAAGACTACACTTAAACTCCAACAACACTGTGCTAATTTTGCTCCAACTCGAGCCGAAAAACATTTTAACATCCTGTCAGGACGAGATGCTAAGAGTGTCGATAAAATGACACTCCAGTAAATGTAAATTTAGACTGCTGTTACAAGCCCCTGCCTGGCTCCAGGAGGTGTTAGGTTGCTATAGTATTTGCCATAGCAACTTCGCATCTTATTACATAAATATTCCCTTGGTGTCCTTCGAGCCCGCTAAGGAAACTGGAGAGTCTCAGTGAGCCTTAACACAGCAAGATGCCCCCAGCCACAGGGAGCCAAAAAATATTGGGGTACTGTGGGCTGTATGCAAGAGGTGAGGCTGAGTTGCCCCCACTCCCGTTGTCTGAATAATTCACAGTCAAGCCTTCCTTTGCTCTCCCTTTCAGACTTTAGATTTAGAGATCCTCACTCCCTTCTTCCGCCTGGTAGGTAGCCAGTAGCCCAAGCCTTCTGCAGGGTCCAGAAGGTCTCACTCTCAGCCTTGCAGAGCCCCTGTGCATTTTGTACATGCACCTGGGGGTGGAATAGGGGAAGCCATCCATCCCATCGAGGGAGCCTTCCTGGCTCCAGGCAGAGCATAGGTGTCAGACCCTAACCAGGGCTCCACTGAGTTTTTAAGGAAGGGCAGCAAAGCGGTGGAGTCCTGGGGAGACCCTTAGATGATCACCTCGACACAGGCGATCTCAAAAGCACAGGGCGATTTTACCGGAAGTAGTCGATTACGGAAAGTTTGCTCATTATGAAGAAAGTCAGGAGTCAACTGTGGTATTGCTGGGTTCCGCAGAACAGTAAGGGCATAAATTTACAGTAGGATCAAGAATGTATAACCCAGATATATAGGGCCTGTATGGGCAGCAGGAGGGCTTCCATCAGAAAGAGCTCCTCATCTACAGGGTCCATTTAATAGCATCTGTCTCCAAGTATTTAACAGGTAAATCAATTTTCAGGAGAAATGGTTTTTATATTTTTTAAAGAAGTCTGTCCATTATGATAGGGAATTGTAACTGTACATAAAATCAGGGAACTGAAAAATCGACCCCAAGTCAACATTTATTTGAAGTCCGTTGGTAAGATTTGCACAGTGTATAAAAACAAAGCAAAACTAGTCCGTTGTCAGCCCTAGATCCCTGGAAGAAACACAGCTGAGGCTGAAAAGCGAGGGCTTGTTTTTGGTTCCAGGGTCCTCTCTAAACAGATGCTACTGCTCTTAGGAGATGTCCGAGGCTGTCAGGACATGAGAAAGCAGCTTGTCCTAGCCTAGGCTTCTTCTACTCAATGCTGTCCCTGCCTTGGGGAGCATGGGTCCTGGCATGCAGCTACTAACTGAGCCCACCCACTTTCTACAGCAGACACCTCTTGTTCTGTCAGGCGCTAAACCTCTGTGGCTAGCTGCTCCAGAGCACAGTTCAGTCAGGCCTCTCTCTCTCTCTCTCCTCTCTCTCTCTCCTCCCCNTTTCTCTCTCTCTCTCTCGACCCTTAGGCAAGCTGCCTTCGGCACAGACATTTGCAGTCAGCTGGAGGACTCTAGTTTGGTATTTAGTAACTCCTGTGCTTGGCTGGTGTGGAGCCTGCGGTGAGCCTCTACTCAGACTCCCCGTGGAGGCATCCCACTGGGCTTTCAGAACCTAATTATGAGGGGAATTCGGTAACAGAAAATCAGAGATAATCTTGGAACTCAAGAAATCAAGAGGACAGACGAAGACGACCTTAATATTTATATTTTTAAACCCAAGGCATCCTGCTATGGATACAACTATTCAGATCAAATACTGCTATTCTAATTAGCATTGACCCACTAATTTGACTGGAAATCACCGTTCAACTTCCTGATGAAATGGAAGACAACAATAATAAAACAAAATGGTATTGTGAATTTCTATGGACAATTGACAACGTAGAGAAAGCTTCATTGCTCAAAAAGTATTTGTCGGTAGGGAGAGGCTCAGTGGGTAGAAACGCTTATCGTGCAAGCCTGAGACCCTGATGTTGGATCCCTAGAGCCAAACCCACTTTAAAAAGAAAAGAGTAGTGGGGAAAGAGCTAGATGAGGTCATACCTAATTAGGTGGGAGGTGAAGGCCGAAGAAGCACAAGGAAGCTTGAGGTCTGGCTAGTCTGGAATATTCAGCATGGTCACAGAAATAGCAGAGACACACTGCCTCATACAAGGCGGATGGTGGAAGTGACTCCAGAAAGTTGTCTTCTGACCTATACCCTTCTACACATGCCTAGACGCACACAGGGACACATACCAAGAACCCAGAGCTTCAGTGAGGTTCAGTTAGAATCTCAAAGCATTTGTTATATATTGTAGAATGGTTGAAGGGTTGTCGGTTACAGCAGGATGTTTTCATTCTTCTTTTCTAAAATTTGTGATTTCTGAACATGCATGGAAGAGTGGATGGACGGCATAACCTTAAGACGGGGATGGATGATGCCACACTTAACTTCCTGGCTTTATAACGTACCTCTTGTTCAGCCTGGTGCCTTAATTAACATACCGCGCTTTTTATCTTCGAAAGGCATCCATTGCATCCCCTGGAGGGCAGGGGTATCAGGTCTAATTCTCTCTATTTGGAGCCACAATGCCTTCACCATGCACGGTGGTGCTTTGCCAATGCCTTCCTTCGGTAAGCAGAAAGATGCCTCTCCAGCCAGTGACACGGAGTTTCGCACCAAGTTCTGAATGTCTTGGCAAAGGGAAGCATCCTCATTGAGTATGTATCTTAACATGTGCCTTTTAAATCGAACCAGGGCAAATGTTCTCGGTGTTGACTGTCTTGTGAAAAAATGCCATCAATGCGATGGGATGGAGGGGAAGATGCGAGTCAAGGTGAACATATTTGTTTGGAGAACGGTCTGGGGCCAGGTACTGGAGAACAATGGAGACAACAAGTAGAGCACTACCAAGTAATTATTTTGCTCTTGGCCTTATTCATAAGATCAAAAGACNCCCCCCGCATACAAAGGCTTGTTGAATGCGTGCAATTCTAAAACTTATAGGGTTCCTCCACGCCAAGCCTCCCAGGTGCAGAGTCCCTCTGTCCTCCTTGTAGGCAGCTGCCCCACCTCCACTGTCCACTTGGAGAGAAAAAGACAACAGAGCCAGGGAAGGTAGCAGGGGTGGACTGAGGACTAGATGTGGGTTTCAAGGCTTGACTTGGTTCCAGCAGGAGGCAAACTAAGCAGTAACCCATTTGCATTCTTATCAAAAGCTAGCTTTCTAGGCTTCAGAGGAGGGGGCCAGTTTTCATCAGTGGATGCTTTGTGAAACCTGACATGGTTTTCAGTTTATTAGCAGAACCATTTCCATTTTCACCACTATCTTAGCTTTGCTCCAACGGATGCCTTTTCCCCCTGTAAGACCGACCAATGACAGAGTGTGAATGGTCTGCCAAGAACTATATTAAAGCAGAACCAGGGAACTCTAGCCAAAGATACGCTGCTAATCATTTTACACAGAAAAAAAAGTAAAAAATAATATGGCAAAGTCTTTATGACCAGAAAAACAGAGACACATTGAAATATTTTGGTTATTAAGAAATAAAACCCAAGGTATCATACAAGCCCTTATATACATAACCAACTGTGCTATTTCTAGACACAAAGTCAGTTCTCTCCCTGGCAAATCTCCTGCCTGCTGCAGTTGTCTCTGTCCTAGCAAGGATATGCTATGCACTGGGAGCTCCAGCCTGACCACCCTGAGGAGTATGGCTTCACCATGTCCTCCGATCACAGGTAGAAGGTTCCCTAAAGGGTGTTCTTTCCCAGAATTTCCAAGAATTTCTGGGTCGGCTATTTCCTTAGGATATTTGAGGCAAAGAAAGGAAGAAAAACTTTCTGCTGGAAGGAGCTGGGCCAGAGATGGCTCCTGCAAAGGAGAGTGAACCTCACTTTGCTGTTCGCAATTCCCACCAGTTCATCACAGCAGGACATTTTGGGGAAGCGCACCCACGTGGGAGACAGCCAGTCACACGTGGGTACCTGAGAATGAGTGGTGGGGAAAGGTGTCTCCTTTAGGCTCTGAACTCTCTGTCCCTGTCCTCCTCCTTTGCTTCAAGTTGTTATTATTGGCATGGTTTAGTCCAAAGTCTAGACGGGAGTTCTTGCCATTAGGCCATGTCCCTGAATACTCAGGGTTGAGAGGAAAATAATGGCCTGCTTGTGGGCAGGATCTCCAGGGCCCCGTGGAATAAAGATGGTCAGCTGCTTCCTCTTCTCTTTAATCAGTCTTGTGCTCTGTGCCGAAGCCACACGCCATGTCCTCTGGCCCAGCTTATTTGAAGAAACACATAACGGACTTTGAACTGCTGGGGCCTGGCATTTGAACTCCAGGCCTTTTGTCTCTTCCCTTGGTACGTGGCAGACAGCATATGCTGCATTTGCTCATTTATTCTGCTCACCAAGTAACATGCCTGGGGAAACCTTTAAGGTGTAGGCTGTACTTCATGATCTCATCGGATGCCTGGTGCGTAAACCAAAAGAGGTCTGGGAAATTGTTCTCCACTAGGCTTCCAGGGGGGACTGCTGGTCTCTGAGGAGGGCTCGGGTCCTTGCCACCTCTGTGGGCATGTCTAAAGTGAAGTTCTGTGGATGTATGATTGCTGATGGGATTTGCCAGATTGACCTAGGGAGCCTACTATCTATTCATCCTGACGCCAGGCTATCCTAAACAAACTGTGAAATCGCATGCATGTCTCCCTAGGAAATCTGAGGGCTGTTTAAAAAGAAATGTTGCATATACAAAAAAGGCACAGGGTCAGCTCAGAATTTTAGACTCACTCAGTTCTTTTACACCTAACGTTAAGGATCTTAAGAACTCAGCTTTCACTTTCAAAAATTACAAAACTATGTAGAAAGGCAACATTTTATAGCAAGATCACGTGGAATTTCAGAAAAATCACATGACTACCCCTTCTTTTCAAATATGAAGATGTACAGAACAGAAGTGCCCATGAGGACAGACTTCTCCAATAACGGGATCCAAGCCTTAGAGTAGAGTAGTCCTGAGAAAGATGTCTCTACTTAATGAGAGACGTAAACATTGGGTGTGCTTGCAGACAATGGGTCTGGGAAGTCCCTGAGAGACAGTGTTTGCTTGCATGCTAAGCTTCTAAAGAAACTTCAAGGATGGGACTCGGGGGGAAGCCAGAGTTTCTAGGGCAATGTCTCTGCAATGTCAGAAAGTATTTAGTGGGCATCCCTAAAGATCCTTCATTACAGAACGCCAGGTCCTACTTCCCTGTACTGCAAGTGTGTCTCAGTGGGTCCTGATAGTGTCAGGAGAGAGATTGATATCTGTCAACACTGTGATTGATGCCACTTAACATCCACAGAGAACCATTAACTGTCCACTGTCTGCTCTGACACCCAACTGATTTTGTCTAAGTTCTATGTCCCATATCCTCCAGGCTCATGGAGTACTCCTAAAAATCACTTATGATTACCCAGAATTGCCTTACCTTGTCCCCTCCATAGGGAAAATAGTATATAAGCACTATGTAACACTGGGCTGGCTAGTGGTCACACTTGGTGTTTAATCATGCACATCATAAATCAGCATATCTCTTCTATACAGTCTGCCTATTGTCATTTCCTTCAGGGAAACTCCAGAGGGCAAGGTGGAGGGAGGTCTTTGTTTTTACCCCTACACTTCTACCAACACATTGGCCAAGGTCCTCTGTTTCAGTCGCCTACAGTCTTTGAGCTAGAAGCCGGAGGCGGGTGTGACTTCCATGAGAATCTCAGAGGCAGTCTGAATCGGTCTTAGATAAGGCAGAGTGCACAGAGAAGGTTTTCCTTGAGCTCCACTCTTAACTCAAGGAGTAGACGCCCCTCACTTGGTACCAAGTGTGGCCCCCATCTGGATGAAAGGTTAGGTGAACTGTATTGGGGGAAAGAGTTAATTTTCCAGCATGCTGGCTCGGAGCGTAGCAAGCTTCTTTAGGGATTAAACAATTCCTGAGCAAAAAGCACATGGACCGAGACGGAGTTTCACCTGTAATTCGGCATCAGCCACGGCTGCCACCCTCTGGAAAAGGGGTTTTATGGGAACAGGCACCCATCCCTGAAAAAAGCATAACGGCCCAAGATCTATATACAGAGAAACAACTGGAACAATTTAAATCATCGTGTTCCCAAGGAGGAGTTTAACATTCTATTAATAAAATGTAGTCACTCAAAAGATGAAAGTTTAGTGTAACTCAAATAAAAGTGAGTTATGTGGCCATTTCTTAACACTTCTTCCCCACGTAAGGTTCGGGGCTCGTTATGACGACTCCTGGGGGACCTGGCAGTTGCCAGCATTACCTGATTCATCGACTCTCATTTTTTTGGTTGGGCTGTCACAGTTCTCATCATCTGACATCTCCATTTCCTCCTCACGGCGGATGCCCATGAGCTGCTCACTTTGAGCGTTCCGGAGCTCCTGAAAGCACAGGACATGTGAACATCAGAAACATGGCCACTGTCATTGCACCATCTCCCCATGGTCTCTGGCAGATTACGACTCACATATCAACATTTAGAGCCTAAAGCGTCCACCCAAAATCTAGAAGAATGTTGTGAGGGGGATGAGTCGGAAGAACAGCTGAAGACTTTAGTGTCAGACTTGGGAGAAATCCTTGCTCGCCAGTGACTGGAAGGGCTCTGTGATAAATCGGTTGATCTCACGGTAGTCTCAGTGTCCTGATTAATAATGTCTGCTCTGGCAGGACCATCGAAAGGTTACAGAGAACTAGCTATTACAGAGCTGGCACACAGAAGTGGCATCAGCTGCTAGCAGAGATGTGAGCAATGGGATTTTAAGAAGGCTATGTTTAGTTTTAAGAATACTACTATATACCGATTTTGCTCAGTTTGCTTCCTGGAACATTATGGTACTAAGGATGAAATGAGTTAAGACATTTAAATACTTTAGTGTATATGTGTGGCATGTATGGCCGAATCAACTTTTTATTTTTTTTTCTTTTTGAGGCAGGGTTTCTCTGTGTTACAGTCCTGACTTTCCTGGAACTAGCTCTTATAGATCAGGTTGGCCTTGAACTCAGAGATCTGCCTGTCTCTGCCTCCTGAGTGCTGGGA
>LOJH01003537.1:0-26972 GCA_001685095.1 Ellobius talpinus | reverse complement strand
CACACACACACACACACACACACACACACACACACACGGGGGGAGAGAGAGAGAAAGAGAGAGAGAGAGAAGCACACACAGAGAAATGCACACACATAAGCACACTTTTTCTGCAATGTTGTACAGTTTCTAGTGTGTCTCATGTGTTGACTTTCAATCCCGGCATTATTTAACTACTGCTTCGCTGGATGTGGTCAGTTCACCTGCCTTTGTGGGAAAGCAAGCTACCTACAAAACTGCCAGCAAGTTTAATGCTATCCCACGTGAGAGTCCAGGGGCAAGGCTGGTGACATCACTGAGCCTGGCTCCCCTGCTTATTCGGGAACAGAGTCCCTACTCAGAGCATGTGGTTAGCACTTGATCCTAATCAAAGGACTCCAAATACTTGGATCTAGTTCATTTTAATCTTAGTTGAAAAGAGTGTTGATGGACACTTAGGGCAGAGTGAAGGCAGCATAATATCTCCCCTTCAAGTGCTGCGCAGCCTTCAGAATGCGACCTGGATTTCAGCCTCGTAATTCTCCTTGAAGCAAACAGAAGGGTCTCACAACACAGAAAGCAGCGGTTTATGAGGCCAGTACAGACAGCCGCACAAGAGGACTCTGTTCATGGTCTTCAAAGTGAGGCAGCGATGGCATGGTTGCTGCTGTGGCCACATGTAATATCGCCTGTAGCTCTTTAAAGAGGATTAGCCCAGCGTGCTGAGAACATTCAAAGCTGGATTTCATGTAGAGCTGAATATGCTAATGAGATGGTAATGTGTACGGCAAACATTTCGTAATATCAAATCCCTTCCAAACTCAGCTTTGTCCCTCCCACAGTGGGAAACCAAACTTCATCTTATCAGAAGGGCTAGTTCTTTCTGCCTCGTGTATCTGCTTGGATAAAAGATGAAGTTAAATATATGTGCATTCATATTTAAGCTAAATTCAACTCCAATGTGAGCAGAAAATCAAAGCCTGTTTATAGACAGTCATTTGAAAAGAATTTTACTAGGTCTATCTGCCCCCAGGGGTGAGTGTAAAATAATCGATCCTTGTAAAAAGCAATAAATATATTGCTGTAACTTCGCTTTTCGCTTTAGAATTTCTTTTTGTAATTCTCTCTCTCTTTTTAATATATATTATATATATACTTTTTTTTGCCAGTACAGTGTCCTTCTGCTCAGTGTTGGAAAACACTGCCTCATAACTTCCCAGGTCGTATCTCCACTCGTCCAGATTTGAGATTTGCTGGTTTAGTTTTCAAGCTTGCTGTGTGCTTGGGGGATGATACATAAGTTGGTTCCAACTTAGTATTTCTGTTTCAGAGCCTCTTTGGCATGGCTAACGTGAATTCATTGCAAGGCTTTGACTGCAACCCATGTAGCCACATCCAGCATCCTTGCATCCATGCACATGGTTCCCGGAGATTGAAAACCCCCTGACGACTTCATCTCAATGGCTGGGAAAGAGAGAACCGGCAAACACAGGGAACCAGGGCCCCTGGCTCGATGTCTGATGCGTGAGCTTTCCTTAGTTATCATTGTCTCACAGCACTTGACTGAGAAGCTTAGGCTTCCTTAGTTTTTGTTGGTTAGAAATGGTGTGCGTGTGTGTGCGCGTGTGTGCGCGCGTGCGTGTGCATTGTGTGTGTGTGTGTGTGCGTGTGTGCTTGCGCGTGTGTGTGCGTGCATGCGTGTGTGTGCGTATGCGTGCGCCTGTGCGTGTGTGCGTGTGTGTTTATAGAAGTTTTGAAGGGTTTGTCTGTGGACACAGAGGGACGGTGATACATATTCATGAAAGACTGCGCTCTCCACTCCGTGTTAGCTCTGACAAAGCCTTAGCTGTTTCACACGGCAAGCTGCCTGGGATTGTGTGTGGGGGCTGCATGGCCAGATTAGTGCAAACAGTGAGCCCACTCCTCTGCTTGTTAGGCCTTTTCCTGACAATTTCCCCAATTGTTGCTTGTGACAAGGCTGTCACTAGGTGATGGCTTCTTTTGGCCATTTTGAGATAAAGATAATTTCCTTAACTTCCATTTTATTTGACCACAATCACTGTGGTTGAGAGAGGAAATACTTCCGCAGTTTAGGGATCAGGGCTCTGTCACTTCAAAGGCAACTTTGATCTAAAAATATGTGCTGTACCAAATTCATTATGTCTTTCCTTAAAGAGCTTTTAAATTTATTGATCTTCTCCTCAATTATTCTCCTTTTACATCCAGTAACGATGTATGAGATGCAGTGTTGGAAGAGCCTAAGGAGGAGTTGGGGGCTGCAGCCAACTGGCCGCTTCTAAGAACCGAACAACAGGTGCTTTTGTTCCCCCCTTGAGCCTCTGCTGAATCCCTAAGCAACATAACTCCTCTGCTGCTTGCTGACGCACACTGATATCGGTACCAACAGAATAAGACAAAACGACATTTGATATTGCAGCTCAATAAAGGAAAAAAGTTCTATACAAAAATGGTGCCAACCGTCGTCTTGCACCCCCCCGCCCCCATTGTGCCCACGATTTTGAAGGCCAGCTCACAGGGACTGTGCAGGGATAGCACGGCCTCTTTGTTGATGAATAATTTGGCTTCCACCAGGAACAATCTTCCCCTGGGCTGAGGGTTAGCTTGATTAAGTTCATATAATTGGATTGATGGAAGATTATACAAAGCAGAAAAACAAGAGGATAAAAATCTCTATGGTTATACGTGAAAATTTCCTTTAAAGTAATAATAGCCCAGGACTGATCTGGGAGATGACAGACGGAGGAGCAAGGAAGGAGGTGTTACAGTCGAAATACACTGTATGAAGTTCTCAAGGAATCAGTACAAAATATTTTAATGCAGAAAAATGTCATTGCTCGTAGGAGAAATAGCCTGGGTGATTTAAGAAGAATGTTTTTTTGTGGCATCTTTAATTTGCTTTCAAATAGTTCTAATCCATACACACGCATGAATGCATATGTAAATAAGCATGTATGGCAAATGGTCTGCACAGGGTAATTAGACTTCATTATCCTTTGAACTTTACTGTGTATTTAAATTTTTCGTCATACAAAAACCATCTTCAAAATAAAATACCAGAAGGGGAGGGAACAAAAGCTTCAGCGTAGGAACACTTTTGACCTGGGGAAAGCCCTCTTTCTGGAGACTTTGCCGTTCTTCATTCAATTCCTTCTGCTCTTGCTGTTTCAAGACATGGATACATGAAATTGCTGTGCTTTCAACAACACCTGAAATGCAGGGTAAAATAATTTCCATGAGAAGTATCACGATCAACCATTCGCTTCTCAAACATCACATATAATAGTCAGTTTTGGACTGAGCAAACGGCTGGTGTTCATTCTCGCAATTAAGAAAAGTTTAAACAGCTTAATCCGAGTTTTCTTGTCCCGAGTGCTCTTATTTCTTGCGATTTCAGAATACCTAGGTAGTTTTGGTGGTTAGTAAATTCGTTTGGCATCACCATAATTTCGAAGTCTTAGTCATTCAGGAAAATATGTAATTTCTTCTCCCAGTGTTGGGAATCCAAACCTAGGGGCTCATGTCTGCTACCAAGTTATGCCCCCGATTTGTAAGCATGTTGAAACATGATTAACATATGCCGTCAAATCATATCCTTAGGCTCCTAAGAGAACAGAAATTGCTTCTTTTGAAAAAAATCAGTTCTTTGAATTTCCCAAAATGCTTGTAGTATAACAGTACCATTGTTTTGAAAAGCTGGTTTGGCACCAGGAAACCAGTGCTTCCTAGGCACCAGGATGCCCACAGCTTTCTCAGCAATGCCAGGCACTCCGTGTTATGTCAATTCATCCTGATTGAGAGGGAGATAGTATGGTTAGCTCAGGTTTACCCATGAGGAAACTGAGGTTCATAGAACCCAAGTAATGAGGCCCTTTCTTGCATCTGGTCAATGGTACAACAGGAATTCAGACTCGAGAACTTGGGATCTCAAGCCATGTTGTTACCGCAGGGTCAGAAGGCACAGGGCTCACAATACATGAATGGATCTGTCCTGATTGCTGCTTACACCAGGTAAGGGAAAGTGTGTCCTATCTACAGCCCCAGGTCCTTGAGCTCCCCAGGCTCAGTCTCCTTCCCTGCGTGCTCTGGACAAATAGACTGAGAGGCAAAGATAAGGAGAAAGAAGGGCTGAAGAGGAACCATTGCTTCTCTTGAGTTTATCTCGTGTCCTTTCTCTCTCTCACAGACAGAGACTGACCTCTGAGGTCTGCTCAGTGGGGACAGCAGGATTCAGCATCCACAGCTCTGTATCATAAACAACCCCTTCATTACAGGACTCTGATGTAATATCTCTTGACGATTATTTAAACCCGGAAACCTTGATTTGGCTTTCCTTGCGAAATCGGTCAAGGGAGGAGGAATGTGGTGGGGTTTAAGGAGGCACTTTTTTGTGAGGGGGGAGGGGGAGGATCTCTGTGTTGCCTTAGAGTTCACCTGCTCTGTGACATGCAAATGGGCGACCAAAGCTGGCAGCCAGCAGCACCATCAGCCTGCCTCAGAGGAGACAAAAGTAAACACCCTCAAAGAGATTGAACTGAAATATGATATCAGCTGCAAAAGAGGACCATCTCCTCCGGTCAAATGAGAAAAAAATCATATTATCCTCACTGTGGTATACAAATAGCTTGTAAGCCACATTCCCCATCTAGGATGGCGACTATGAAGTGCTAACCTCGCGGCTGCAGGCCAGCCTGATCCCATTTCCAAACACAAACACTTCTGCCTCGGTTTTGGCTGGGGGCTGTGCACTGGCCTCCCAACCCCCCACCTCCCCGCACCCCCCCCGTTAATTGGCTGAGACCACCAGAATTTGGAGGACACAGATGTCACTGATAGTTTTCCTAGGGAACACATTCATGCCCATCTGTTGCAGCCTAGAAGGCTGTTCATATATCCACAAGGCCTTCATTTAATTCTTGTCAGAAAGTAATGTAAATCCAGTTTACCTCAGAGGTCGCAGCCGAGATTTATGCCAATGAGCCCCCTGCAATTTACACACACTGTAGTTGTATAGGATGAAAAGAAAGCCTTTCATGTCGGTGCATATTAACCAGAACGCCTGCCTTCCGAAAGGCTTTTTGACTGAGCTTTCTCCTGATTTTAATACAGCCCATGCCAGTTGGTGTACCCAGCTTTAGAGGGAAAAAAAAGAAGGAAAAAAACCCTAATCTTTAAAGTTTCTTCTTTTGTAAGAGGTGAAGGCGAAAGAGAGAAATCCTAGCAAAAGGCAGTATCTAATCTGTAATTATCTGGCAGGAGACGGGAAGCCCCCGCCCTTTGATAGAGTCTGGCAGGAGAGCTGTTCTGGCTTGAATTATTGGAGTTTGAGGGCTAGAGAGAATTCAGTTGTGAGCAATTATCTTTCAGGGTGAAAACGGTAGGACTGTCCCGTTGAATTAGTCTGCGACTTTTCAGTTGTCTCTCTTTAGTATAGACGGAGGGGACGGTGGGATTTGACGAATTTTCTTCAGACCAAGATAGGCAGAAGTTCACAGGTAAAGTGAAAGAGTGCGCGCCGAGAAAGCGATTTTAAGGATTTCAGTGAACGTCCATGGATCATGTCGTTCTGTGTATTGATACATTTGGAAATATTCGGGTTTGTGGCCATAGGTTGGCGGGGAAATGGCTTTGAAAAATACCCTCGGGGTCAAAGTGTTCTTAAAATTCTGAATACACCCCTTTCAGAGCACATGACCTTGGCAGGTTACTTAGCCTTCACGACCCTCAACCTTCTCATCTCTAGAGTGGGGATAAAGCCAACACCCCAGAGTTTCCTGTCTGCAGTGGACAGCATAGTATCTAAGCCACAGAAAGGACTTAGCCACTGGCAGTTGTCCCTTCTCACCTTTGCCCAGGATGGCAAGTGTTACAATGATATAAAATCTCTCATTGTTTTGATCGCTACAATGCTTTTCCACATTTGAAAAAGCAACATGTGAAAGGGAGAATAAAATGAGAGATTTTCTTTTCCACAGTTCATCTTTTTTGTTTGTTTTATTTTGCTTTTGTTTTCAGCTGTTTAGTTTATTTTGTCCTAGAGAAATGCTTGTGTTTGGGTCAGAGAAAGCCTGGCCATTTTCCCCATTCAGTCAGAGCCTCTGATTTCCCAGTACAGCGTTACTAGGCAATGTGCTTCTGGGGTGCTGTAGATCATACTCATGTGCTTCTGCCGATAGCTTTGAAGTACGTGGGGTGATTATTTTGGACATTTAACCTTTTGTTTGTATTTCGCTTTCGATAGGATTAAATCTCGGTTGTGTTCTCCAAGCACACACTAACAGGATCTTGCAATGGAGGAACCTAAGAATGTTCTGTTGGCAGGGGCTGGAGGCAGTTGGGCCCTGACTGAAAACACAGTGTGTTGTTCATCACACATGGAGTAGATACTCCAAGCGTGCACTGTGTGGGCTTAATTGCAGAACTGGATGGGACAGGCATTGCATTTTGCAGGCTAATAGTCACACTATAGGGGCTGATGTCCAGGGTTGTTTACTAGCAAAACCGGGGGCCAGAACAAAGGCAATATAGCTTCAGAATGGAGGGTGGGAGGATGGCTCAGTGAGTAAGAATGTTCACTGTACAAGTAGGAGGGTCTAAGTTTGAATCTGGAGCACCCACATTAAAAAAAAGTCATGTTGCACTAAAAGCTATTATAAATATACTATATACAGTATATAATATCAATTCTTTTCTAACCTATTAGCTTCAAATGAAATTTGCTGTGAGAGGCCACACTATAAAGCAGCCAGGAATGAGCCAGCTCTGAGGCCTTTCTGCCAACCATTCATCCAGTCCATCTTCTCTGTCTTGGAATATGCAGGTTTTAGAGCACAAAATGCTTCATATAGACGTGGACTGTTTGTCTCTTGTGACTCCACAAGATCAGCTGCAGGGGAAGCAATGCAGGCTGTGCACATAGCGGTGTGGATGAAATAAAGTCTGCAGGGCATGTTCCGCTTCCTGCTAAGCCACGTGCTTCACTTAAAGTTATTACTGGATTTATTTCGGGGGGGGGAGGACCTACTGTGCCCATAATAAAGACCCCGTTCCCAGCTGACTGTACTGAGGTCTCCTGGGAGGAGATATATTGCCTCCTGTCAGGGTTAATCTGTAAACACCTTCAGTACTTAGACCCCATTAGTCTTTGCTCACGGTCTTTATTGGTCCCTCTGGAGTCATCTTGTCACTTGTAGCAGGTGAAAATTAGGATCCTGTTTCCCCAGGAAAAATGCATCAGTTAGCGTTTTGGTGCCTTCAGATTTGAGACCCGAGTACAAGCCCTTCTGCCTTAAGTAGACTGGAATATGAGTGTATATGATGGAATCACTAGTCAATTTTTCTATTTTGGGGTGCGATGGTTACTTTCTTCCCCAGAAATAAAAATAGACGCAGAGCGATTTCATGTTAGGCCGTGGTGGACTGGATGTTTAAAAGCACACATCTAGCTCCTGCCATGTAACTCTGAGGAGCTGTGTCAACTTAGACCATCATTGAAATGTCAAAAAAAATTGTAAGGTTTTGTTTAATTATATGTGTGCGCATGCGTGTTTTTGTGTGTGCCAATGTGAATGGATACACACGTGTGTGCAGGTGCCCTAGGATGTCAGAAGAGGGCACCAGATCCACTGGAGCTGGAGGAATGGGCAGTTCTTGGCTCTGGGATCTGAGCTCCAGTCCTCATGACTGAGTACCCGGTGTTCTTGACTACTGAGCTGTCTCTCGGGTCCCCAGACTTTGACTTCTCCATTTTTGCAGAAAGACTGCATTTCTTGCTGCCAACATTATAATGAACTCTAATTAATGCTGTCATCAGAATTTTGTAACATTAGGATTACAAACCCAATCCTTCTATTTTCTTTAGGTTCTAAATGTCTGTGCCTCCCTCCCAAGTCAGGCAATGGTAAGAAGGATGGTGTGAGCCGTGAAGCTTGTCTCAGTTTGCACCAACTGACCCTGTGATCAGACTAGTGCTCTAGGGAAACGTATTCAGAAACTGAATTATGCATGTGCCCACTTCCAGATATTTGTCATTGATGTTGAAAAGGTTTATTTTGATTCTCTTGGCAGGCTTCAAAATCACTACATTGCTGTATGCAAGATACCGTGTGCTGGGAAGTAAATGCTAAATGTCATTGCAGAGTTTACAAATAGTCTGAAACTTCTAAGTCAGCTTCAAAGTCAAGTGATAAGAAAAGTCTAGAAGCCTGTGGTGGCACACACCTTTAACCCCAGCGTTTGGGAGGCAGAGGCAGGTGGATCTCTGAGTTCGAGGCCAGCTTGTTCTATAGAGCGAGTTCCAGGATAGCCAGGGCTACACAGAGAAAACATAGAAGAACAAAAAAACCCCACAAAAACCAAAACCAAAACAGAACAAAAAGAGAAAAGTTTAGAAAGTGGGTATTTTCATCAAATTGTGTAAAAGTTAATTAAAAACAAATGGTTGAGGGCTGGAGAGATGGCTCAGTGGTTATGAGCATTGCTTGCTCTTCCAGAGGTCCTGAGTTCAATTCCCAGCAACCACATGGTGGCTCACAACCATCCGAAATGAGATCTGGTGCCTTCTGGTGTGCAGGCATACATGGAATGTTGTGTACATAACAAATAAATAAATAAATCTTTAAAAAAATGGTTGAATTAATACAAAGTCTAAGATCAGCATCCACTTTATTAGAGAAAGGAGGAAGTGAGTTCTTCCTGCAGTGCTATGAAGAAAAGAAACTTAGAGCCATTAGAAATCTCACAGAAAACAGAGCCAACAACTGGGGAGCTGGCTCAGGGGGAATAGTGTGAGGACTGGGCATCAGATCTCCATCGCCCACATCAACCATGACTGTGACCCAGTTCCAGGAATATAAGAACAGGAGGCTCCCTGGTGCTAACTGGTCAGTCAGCCTAGCTCCACTGGTAAGCTCCAGGTTCAGTGAGAAGCTGCTTCAAAACTAACAGGGAAGCCA
Organism: Ellobius talpinus; assembly: GCA_001685095.1. Lineage (NCBI taxonomy): Eukaryota > Metazoa > Chordata > Mammalia > Rodentia > Cricetidae > Ellobius > Ellobius talpinus. Next base: position 18,021 of record LOJH01003537.1, on the reverse strand, counting down.
ACAACTGAGGAAGACACTCAGTGTGTACCTCTGATGCTAACATGTGTGTATGAACACACACACACACACACCAGTAGAATTCTGTCATTCTGAAACTCTACTCATTTTTCAAATGAGTCTGATGACTTGAGGGCCCAGAGCTATGGTTTCTAAGAAAAGCTGTGGCTTAACAAAGACCCACATTAAAAACTCTGCCTTTGTCTATACTATAGGATGCTTAGAACAATTACAATTAAATGAGCTGTCAATTCTCTGTAGACCTTTTTAGGGGTTCTTCCTTCAGGTCACTCAAGAGCTATAAGATCCTACTTGTTCCTTGTCCTGAAGAAGCCCTACTAAGCCTGCCGAGCTGCCACTGGACTGAAGGGGTTTGGTGGGTAGACGACCTCCTCAGACCATACCTCTATCTGTGAGCTCAGCAACACAAGTAGCTCTCCATGGTGGCAGCGGCCTGCCTCTATTCTGGACATACAAGTCCACTCTTGTTTCCAAGTCAACAGAGGGCTGCCTGCCAAGAGTCATCGTTTGCTGGTGACAGACACACACTGTGAATTACGCAGCCACATGGTAGATTTTATGTCAGCCCAGGACGATGGTCCAGCCCATTGCCAGTCCAGGGGCCCAGGCCTGGTGCCTTTGAGATTTTTAAGTATAAAATAAATAGAATTGGCGAGTGCTTGTGTGTTTGTGTTAGAGATAAGGGGAAGGTGAGGGGCTGGTTGCTGCTGCCTGAGCTGCAATCCTTGGACACTCTTCTTGGACACTGTCAGTCACTTCAGCCCCACCTCCTTTCCAACACCCTGACAGAGGGGGCTGAGAGCCTAAAGGCAAACAGCTGATTACATCAAGTTGGCTGAGCTTGGATTTTTTTCTTTCTTTTTTAAACAAATAAAACACATCTTTCTCTTCAAAAATGTCTAACTACCCATACTTCTCGAGTTTGCTGACTGAATTTCTATTTGTTAATTACGGGTGGTCCTGAGGAATTATTTAAAGGATGATTTCATTATCATGTAGCCAGTATTGGTTTTAAAATATCCAGAACTTTAAAATTTGAGTGGCTGGGCAATTTTCTTTCTCAAAACTGTAAATGCTAATGACGTCAAGCAGGATGTAAAAATGGCCTGCCTGGGTCAATGTAGAGGAACCAAAGACCCTTTAGAAAACTAGTGTGGGATCGAAGGGTTTGGGGGTTGATGTAACACAGCAATATCTTGATGACAGAAATGTAGAAAAGTGGGTAATCTTTTAAAAATTTTAAACTTTATTTTATGAAATTTTATTGAAGCTACCATTGAAGTCTGCGAAGCATTTATTACTTACTGGGCAAAGATTTATGTTTTATGTCTATTTATATCTATAATTCAACTGATCCCTTAAAACTGTGAGATTTATCCTATTACAGCTCTTGCAGACAAAGAAGTCAAATCATGATTTGCTTAACGCTAGCATAATTTAAACCCTGGCATCCTGGCTGTACCCTGCAGGTGCCTGTCGTGGCTGTTGGTTGATGACTAAAAGTGTGATCATAATTCTTTGTTTCCACAAGTTCTTCTTCCCCCCCATAATTTCAAAGCCCACTCATCCCTTTTCTCCTTAAACTTTTTCATTGTGCACTACTGCTCACATCAAAATCTATGCATTCTGTGAGAAATTAAGGAACAGTTCTGACCCTGACCGTGAGAATTATAATTACAGATTTGGAAGTATTTTGTTGCATTCTGAACCTTTATTTCCACATTTATTGCTCTCATCAAAAGTGTGCATTGCTGGGCTAAAGAGACGGCCCAGCAAGGAAGAGCACTTGCTGTTCTTCCAGAGGATCCAACACCTGGCACTGGGTCACTAACAACCACCTTAAACTCAAGTTTCAGGAGACCCAGTGCCCTCTTCTGGCCTCTGCAGGTACTGCATGCACGTGGTGCACATACAGTCATCAGTCACACCTACATACGCAGAGAATAAAAGTAATTCACTTAAAAATATGCATTCCTACACATCCCTGGCAAGTTCATGTCAGAGTACCCAGGGGGTGTGCCATTTCCACGTATGACACCCTCACTTGGCTTTCCTCTTCCAGCCCCCAGAGATATATAGCAATTTTACATTTTTGCCATCTGACTGTTAATATAAGCTGGACATTTCCATGCCTCACCCACTGCTGTACACTATATACTCAGGCTACCTCATTTCCTCTCCTGAAAATTAACTATCTTTCATGAAGTTATCCTTGCTGGGTTTTCCTCCCATCTCTGGTGCTATTTAATGGGAAATGAAGTAGCCACATGTTTTGAAGTCCAGAGTCCTGAACTTTTTAAAAATCTCAATCTTCTCACCTTTCTCTCCTCTTTAAGTTTTTTGCCTAGGGTTTGGGTAGTTAGTGTCTGCCTCTCAGGAGCACACCTCAAATGAAAGCCCTTCAAAACTTTTTTAAAAATATCTTCCTGCTTCATGAATGCTCCTCACTGCACGGTGTCTCTGGATCAGGAGCACATTTCTGTGAGTGCCCTCCTGTCACTTAGGGTGCAAAGATGCTCCTGGAAGGACCATTTCAAAGCCATCAGCTTAGGAGCCTGGAGCCAGACCAGATGGCAGGCTTGACTCACCTTGACCTGAGACGCAGCTCTTCAGCCATGGGGCCAGGCTAATAATTCTTCAGATGTCACCGTGGCTGATGGAGCAGGTAACTGTAGCCGGGAGAAGCCACAACAGCTCCTGCAGTGTGGCCTTTCCTTTCTCCTCTTCTTCCTTCCTGAGGCCACTGCCTAACCTGTTTGTGACCCAGAACACTCTTCTTGCACAGCAAGTTTGGTAAACACGTTCAGAGGCAGGGAACTGGAGAGGGCGGACCCAGGACAAGAGAAGCAAAGGCAGGAGGCAGCTTCACCATCAGTCTCTTGTTTCAGTAAGGTGTGGCCCATAGGCTGGAAATTGGGTAAGAAGGGGTTGTAAAAGCTATTTTAACTTAAGAATCTTCATAAAATTTATTCTTCCTTTAAAAAAAATCAAAGCATATTTTTGTTTTGTTTTCTACCCAAACAGATCACAAGGATGAATGAAATGTCCTTTTGGTCTAGAGTTTGTTTACCTAGTGATTCAAGCTGCCACGCAAGGCTTCTGGAACTTACTCGTCATCTGTCACACGAGTCTCCTCCTCACATTCTCTGCCCGTGTCATTGTCCAGATCCACCCCTACCATAGTTCCCTGCCCAAGAGCCCTTTCTGTTTTGAAAGGCTGACTCCAACCATTTCTGCCTGGAGTCATGGGTTCCAGCCTTCAGGGCAGTAACTGATATTTATGAGCTGTTTAATGCATCTAGGCTTCAGTATAGCCTTATTCTTTGGGGTTTTTTAATTGTCAAATAGATATACAGATGTCTAAGGCAGGCACCATGCGTTCCACACAGTGACTATGGGAGCAACCCAGTTTAAGCAAAATAGTGTGCCGTGACATGTTGACTTTTAGTCTCCTGTGCTCAACTCCATCCCATCTTCTCCCCTTTCCCTAAAACTCGATGATTCTGGATTTCTACTTTATCTTTCCTTCTTTTAAAAAATTTTTTTAACTATACACATTTGCAGTCCCTAGCGATAATTTGATAAATGTAGATTATCCCCTTGTTTTCCTATGTGACGTCACACCTTATGTATTTGTACCCCACCACAATATATTACCTAGATATCAGAGTTTATTAGATTTATGTTCAAACCCACAGGTGACTTGCTATTTATATTTCTGAACTTGACCGTGGTGTTTTCTGGAACTGTTAGGCCTGCTTTTGCTTATTCTATTATCGTGTGAGCATATTCTTTTGGCTGGTACAGATTTCATCACTGTGGACCTTGTTGTACGTGTCAGCAAGACACAGATTGGAGAGTTTCTCTAAGCTGGAGTTTGTATCTAAGCCTGGGCAGTGGGCATCATGTCTACATACGGTTAGCTACAGTGGAGCTGGGACAGGCAGCACTGCTCCCCACGACAATTCCTATTATTGGTTTTTAAATGAGTTTTCTAATCAAGGAGTAAATAGCTTTCACACAACAGAAACTCATCTTTCCTGGTGGATAATGAAGCTGAACACTTTTCCTGTTTATTAACTGCTGTGTTTTCTCTTATATGACATGTCCAAGTCTTTTGTATATTCTTTTCTCACGCCATAGATAGTTCTCTTGTTGGCTTATGGAAATTCTTTATATATTCCAGGTAGAAATCTTTTATCAGTCACCAAACTTACAAATATTTCCTTCTGCAAGGCATGGTGGTACATCCCAGCACTCAGGAGGCAGAGGCAGACAGATCTTTGTGAGTCCGAGACTAGACTGGTCTACATAGATTGTGCCAGGCCAGCTAGGTAAGCACAGTGCAACTCTGTCTCAAAAACAAAAACTTTCTTCTACTCTGTGATTTCTCGTTTTATTTACTTTTATGTTGTGGTTTTGTAGATCAGAAGTTTGTATTTTGTAACTAATTAAATATATCCCTTATAATTCCCGCCCCCTTTTTTTGCAAGTGTTCAAAACTTCTTCCACAAACAATATGGATTTAAAAGAAACCCTCTTTTAAGACTTGACATCTTACCCACAATGCCTTGTATGAATACCAGCTACATTCTCAATAATAGAAACATAATGGCAATTGAAATGCAATCAGTGTATGAACAGAGATGATTATCCAGCCATAAAGAGAAATGAAATGCTGGGTTATGATGCAGTTCGGTTGATAAGGTTGACTGAAACTAATATGCACGAAACCCTGGGTTTGGTACTCCACACCTTATATACCAGGGACTGTGGTGCTAAGCACTCAGGAGGTAGAAGCAGGAGGATCAGAGGTTAAAGGTCATCCTGGGCAACAGAGGGAGTTACAGGTCAGTCTGAAATATAAGAAATTATGCCTAGAAAGAAAGGAAGGAAGAGAAGAAAGAAGGAAGGAAGAAAGGAGGGAGGGAGGGAGGGAAGGAAGAGAAAAAATGACAATGCCAGCAGTCCAAAGAAGTGAAATATTGATTTATTTTACAACACTAGCTTTGAATGTTTTACTTAAGCTGTTCTCTAGTAGTTTCAAATTTTGGGGCCTGAAATTAAGATTTTGGTCGATTTTTTATTGATTTTTGTGAAAGGCGAGAGGTGAGAAGCTAACTTTCTTTTTTCTATATGTGACTATCAGGTTTTCTAGCATCATTTGTTGAAGAAGCTGTCTTTTTTTCCAGTGTAAGAGGTTTTTTTTTAAATTACATTTTTATTTATGTGGTGCATGAGTGTGTGTGTGAGAGAGAGAGAGAGAGAGATGGTGCATGTGTGGAAGTCAAAAAGAAAACTTATAGCAGTCAGTTCTCTCTTTCCACCATGTTGGTCTCAAAGATCAAACTTAGGTTGTCAGGCTTGGTAGCAGGTGGCCTTATCCACTGAGCCACCTTTCTATTACCATTGTAAATGACACCTTGGTTGTAAATATGTGGTTGTCACTCTGTGAGTTTATTTCTGGGTCTTCTAGTCTATTGCATTGGTTTGCATGTCTGCTTTTGTACTGGTACCATGCAGTTTTTGTTACTATAGCTCTTAGTGTAGTTTGAGAGAATGGATTTCTCAATGCCTCTAACATACTCTGTTTAAATGCTTTGAATAAATGTAGCATCTTTCCTGATTCTGTATGAATTTTAGGATTCTTTTTCCTGTTTCTTTGAAGACTGTGATTAGAATTTTGTGGGAATTTCACTGAAGCTATAGGTGTCTCAGCAACACTATCATTTTTTGATAGTGTTGATTCTGGTAAGCTGTGAGCATGGGAGGTTTTCTCACCTTCCTGTATCATCTTAAATTTCTGTCTTCGGTGATTTGAAGCTTCATGATATAGATCTTTCAGCTCCTCAATTAGATTTAATTCTAGGTATTTCATTCATTTATTTAAGCTACTACAAATTGGCTAGCCCTTCCCTCAGTTTCTCTCTTGACAAGTTCATTATTAGAATGTAGAAAAGTTTCTGATTTCTGTATGTTGGATTTGTATAGTGCAACTTTCCTGAAGGTGTTTATCAAATTTAAGAGGTTTTAATAGAGTCATGGGATCTTTATTGAATCATTGGGTCTTTTGAGTATACAATCCTACCATCTTCAAATAGGGATGTGTTGACTTCTGTCACTATTTATATACCTATATATTTCTTTGTCTTGTCTTATTGCTGTAGCTACAGTCTTGACCACTGTCTTCAACAAGAGTAGAGACTATGGGCACTATTCTCTTGATCCTGATTTTAGAGGAAACTCTTTTAGGTTTTCTCCATTTAGTATGATGACTAAAAGATAGTCATTTCATAGAATTCAGTATGTTGAGGCGTGTGTGGCCTTCTTTTCCAAGTTTCTTCAGGGCTTCTATCAGAAAGAGATGTTGAACTTTGCCAAAAGTCTTTTAAAAATCTATTGAGATGAGAATGTGATTTGTCCTTAAGCCTATTCATGTATTGTGTTACATTTATTGATTTGCATATTTAGTCACTCTTGCATTTCTGAGGACAAACAAACTAGAACATTATGTACAAATATTATATACAAAAAAATGTATTGATCTTAAGACAAGACCTGACAAGATGGGTCAGCAGGTAAGGAGGCTTCCTGTGCAAACCTGGTGATCCAAGTTTCACTTTTAGTACTGATATGAAGCAGGGAAGGAAAGAACTGACTCCATAATTACTGCACACATCTATAAAATTAATATTTTTTAAACAAAATTTTGTATCCATGTACTTTGTTGACTTAAAAATGCCATCCCATGCTCTCCTGGCTTCAAGGATGATAGCGAGCTCTGATCTTGTTCTCATGTGTTTGCCTTGGCAGGTAAGCTGACATTTTTCTTATAGATTTTAATATTGGCTCGGCTCTGTGTTTTTTCTGGCCTCTTGACTGAACTATGCCGTGAATTTCTACTCTGATCACATCTCCTGGAATTCTAAGTGCCCCTTGTGTTTGGCTGTCCACTTCTTTTTCCAGGTTTGGCAAATTTTCTGCTGTAATTGCATGGAGTGGATTTTCTACGTCTTCCCTATTTACTGCAGCTCCTCTTCTATCATGGGTTCTTGAGTTTGATTTCTAGATAGAATTCCAGACATAGACATTGTGGTCATTCTCGTTCACTTTTTTCTTTATTGTTGTTTGAGCTTGATATTTTCTCAACATTATATACCATCCCTTATATTTTTCTCTTCTGCTCTGTCAAATCTGTTAGTGACGTTTTTCCAGTGTGTTTTCAATTTGGTTCATTGATTTTTTTATTTCCAACATTTTTCTTCTATTTGTTTCAAAAACCTCAATTTCCTTGATGAATTTTCTTCCATGTTGGTAACTTTCTCATCCATCTTGCTGACATTTGCTTTCATATTGTTCACATTCATCTCTAAGCCCTGGATTGAGTTTGTCTTCTTGTACATATTCTTTTTGAGATTATTGGTCTTTTTTTTTAAAAAAAAACAGCTTGAAGTTTTATTTATCTATTTTATGTATAAGGGTGTTTTGCCTACATGTTTGTCTATGTTACACATGTGTGGCTGGTGCCCTCAGAAACCAAAAGAAAGTGTCAGATCCCCTGAGACTGGAGATACCATGTGGGACCTGGTAATCTAACCTGGGTCCTCTGGCTTCCATTCATATACACATAAAGACACATGTGTAAGCACACATGCATACACACACATGCACATGAATATACACACAAATACAGAACAAGAGATTTTTTAAAAAATAAAGTATTGAAACAACTTCTTTCTGTGTCCTTAAAAATCAAATATCCTGGGGGAGGGTTGAAGGGGGAGGGGAGAGGCAGGGGGAGGGGAGCAGAGAAAAATGTAGAGCTCAATAAAAATAAATTTAAAAAAATCAAATAGCCAAGTATACAGATCAGTTGTAGAGTGCTTGCCTAAGATGGGTGAAGTCCATGGTTCAATTCCTAGTACTGGATAAAGAGGGAAGAAGAGAAGAAATGAAGAAAGGAAGAAAAAAGAATGCAGGACAAAAACAAGGGTGAGCAACTGTAGTTATATCATGGGTTGGACTGCAGATGTCTCCTGGAGCTTCATTTCCTTTAGTAGACTTTCTTTTTCTCAACCCAGGAGCCTCTAAAGACCATACTTAGTCTTGCAGTCTGTGGTTTGAACAGGCTTTCTCTCACCCTCCTGGGACTCCCCTGTCCTTCTTCCTAGGACGGCTAATATTCTTACTAGGGGTGCCTTCCAAGTGTGTGGGGAATATGGAAAGCAACAAGACAGCTGAGATCTGTGCAGGGAGAGGATCAATCTCAGGATCTTCGTATTTTCAAGACCTCAGGCTGCTGGAGGGATTCATCTACGTGTATCAGGCCGTCCTCTGGAGCTGCATGGCTCATGGGCTGTAGTGGGGAAGAGCAGGTGGATGACTCCAGAGTTTCATCTATTCACTGACATCAGGCTGTCCAACTACTAGGTTATCATTTGATGAGATCTGCTCCAGGCCACTAAGTGTGTGTGTGTGTGTGTGTGTGTGTGTGTGTGTGTGTGTGTGTATGCATAGTACATATAAGTGTGTTACTTTTCCCTATACACTTTCAATACCAATTTTCCTACTTACAGTTGTCAGCTCCTCAGCATCGGTCCCTGTCACTCCCCACAGCTGCCTCCCAGAGCTGTCTTTCTCCCTAGAGGAGATGTAAGTTCAGACTTCCTAGCTGGTGCTTGTTTACTGTTCTCAGGCCTCTAGGACCGCACAGCTTCAAGGAATTGGTTCTCACTCAAGGTAACACCTCACCTGGGTCATACACAGTGACAGGGATTCCAGTGACCCAGCCCTGGGTCACACACAGTGACAAGCAATTTCTGTGACCCAGCCCTGGGTCACACACAGTGACAGAGATTCCTGGGACCCACCTCTGGGTCACACACAGTGACAAGGAATTCCTGGGACCCAGCCCTGGGACATCCACAGAGACAGGGATTCCTGTGACCCAACCCTGGGTCACACACAATGTCAGGGATTTCTGTACACTGTTGGTCAGCCACTGGAGAAATCACTGTATAAAACCACAACTGGAAGTTTGGAAGTATTTTTAAGCCCTAAATGTAGGACGGTATACATTCCACCCACCCCTAGAGTCTTTTATTTTTATTTTATGAGTGTTCTGCTACATGTATGCATGTGCACCACATATGTAAGTACCCATGGAGTCCAGAAGAAGGTATTATTAGATCCCCTGGAAGTGAATTTACAGATGGTCGTGCACTACCCTGTGGGTGCTAGGAACTGAACTCCAATCTTCTACAGCAGCAACGAGAGCTCTTAACTGCTGACCCATCTCCACCCATTAGGGCCAGCTGTGGCTTCCTTTTTTGGTGGTGTCTTTTGTTTGCTTGCCTCCTACCATGGCATCTCGTGGCTGGAGCGAGTTTGTCTTGTTTTCTTTTCCGCCCATCTTTTTCTCCACACTTTTGTACGCTATCACTGTTCTGAAGATTTCTGAGTTTCCTCCCATTTCTCCCACCGAAACAGAGCCTATTTTTCCCTTATTCTGATTCTTCTTCATGTGGACACATGGAGGCAGCCAGTGCCTTTACTCATATTTTCAGTCTGGTTGTTTAGTCTGATAAAGATACTTTTTGCGGCCTATACCTGCCGAGTCCACTACCTAAGGCCAGTGGGTCTGATTTACTAAATATTTTCTGTGCTTCTGTCCTTTACTTTTTGTGTGATTTGTCCACAAGCTCACATTTCTTAGCACTGACTGGAATCCCTTGAAGCTTAGGCTGAAGTCCAATCCCTTTAGAGAGCTACCTAAGAATCAACCTAATGTTATTTTTACATTTTATTTTATCTTTATGTTTATGGTTGTGAAGAGGTTTTACAGACTTTGCAGTCCAAAACTCCAAAGAGAAGATTTCTGATCCCCTTCCCAGAGGAGTGTTTCGTCAACATCAGTTCCTCTGGAAGATGGAGGGTGGGGGAAGTGAAGGTTTCCTGTTACTCTCCTTGCACTACGGGTATAAATTATTGGAACCTGGGACGTGGGTGGCAGTGTCCTTTTACGTCTTTACCTTGTCCAGCCTTTGGGTATCATCATCTCTCCAAGAGCAGGAAAGCCAAAGGTTAAACTCATAGGGCTTGGTAAATGTCCACTTCTTGTGCCCGCCCACGTGTAAGGTAGTCCTCTGTGCTGCACTTAAAGTTTTCCATTTTAACTTTTGGGGGGTCTTTGTTTCGTTGGTTTTGTTTGTTTGTTGTTTGTTTGTTTGGGGTCCTTTAAGAAACCCTTCCTTTCCCATTTCATTAGTGCATTTCTTTTTAGAGATTTTAAACTGTTCTTCCAGCATTTCAGTGGAGATGTTGGCCGAACACCCTTCCGAGTTGCTCTAAATAGAAAAGTACTCTTTGAGTCTTTGAGACTTTCTTCTCCAACTTTGCCCTTCCTTTCCCTCTTTTTATGTAGTTTCCACATGCTAACAAATGCCTGCAGCTCAAGAGCATCCAAGCCCCACAAGCGTACTCTCCAGTTTTATTTAATCTTTCTGTCCTACTCGACTCTGCTGCGAGCAGTCCAAGAAGCTACGTGCTGACGTGGGTGTGTCCATTAAGTTGCTCAGAGAAGGTGAGATGGTTGGAGGCTAGATTGTCACTGTCAGTGGCTATAACATCCAATATTCCCAGCAGTCTTTCATCCAACTTCTAACAAGGCCCGATCCTGCTTATCTTCTACTCTGGGGGCAGTATGGCTACAGATGGCAATTTTGTTCTTAACGTTTTATGTTAAAGACCAAAACATATTTTCTCGTAGTAATAATGTCTCCCATTGTCTCGATCCTTTAGGCCCCTAGGAATCTCCTTTCTACTCTCTTTTCTATAAACTCTAGAAGACGTTGGCTTTCCCTTTATAAGAAAGGATGCTAAGTTACGAGGACCATATTGTAACACACTTTTCTTCTTCCTATGTGCACCGACCAGTTCTTCCCACTCTGTTGTTGTGCTGCCCTTCCCCCCCCCAAAAAAAAAGATTCTGGGAAAGATAGTCTGCTTCCTGTTTTAATTTGGGATTTAAACAAAGGTGATTACCTGACTCACCTGCAGGTCATGAGCAGTAGTTTGTTCTTCCCTTGCTGGACTGCCAGCGCCTGCCTACCTTCATCTCTGAACCAAGCTCACACTGTAGCCAACACCTTCCTTTTCAGTGGCATGGTGAGAATGGGATGCTACTGTCACAGGCCTCTTGGCCACTCTAGTTCGCTAATTATGTCTTGCTTGCTAGCTGCAGTATGCAGAGGGATGAACAAGCCCTCATTCATTTGTAGCAGAAGTCTGAGGATAAAATTCTGACTAGTCCTTGAGGCCTGTCTCTTCATAGCTAGACACACTAGTGAGCTGCTTATTACCCAAAACACAGTGACTTGTAGACACTTAAGTTAAAAGGGGCTTTGGACACACTTTAGTGCAACAACCCAGTTTGTACAGGAATCCTTTCTGAAACGCTCTAGTTGAAAGACAGGGTAAATTTATACTCAGCCTTAGATAATTTCATGGTTAATTTCTCACTGCCTCATTTATGCCAGTGTTCTTCGAGTGTGATAAAATGTCAACTTGAGAGCTCTGCTTGTGTTCACCGATAAATACTTTATTATTCTGGGTGAAATAACCTTATGATAGCCTGAAGGCTTAGTTTGGCATGCTTTAAAATCCAGACCGTGAGATAGAAGGGCACATTTAATATCAACGCAGCAACTCTCCGCTTTAACATTCTTGGTGATGTCATCGTTGTGTGGATGAGCTCTGAGGCAGAGGCACTAGCACTGTCCTTATAACTGTTACCATCTTCCCTGTGAGACTGTCACTCTGGTAATGCACTTCGACATCCCTCCCCACCAAGTGTCAGAGAAATGCCACTCCTTACTTCGTTAAGGGCAAAGAGGATAACGTCTTTTGTTTACAGGGTACTACTTCAACAAAAGGAAGACAGACCAAAATATTTGCTAACCAGGAATTGCTTTTTGTGTATGGGTTAGGCATTTTCGATGTTTTAGTGAATTATGTTATTCTCAAACTTACCCTGACTGCAGTTGCTCCTTCTGTCTCCCTCACATTTGCATAAGGAATCTACATACATGTTATCTGCCCGCGCCAGTCCATCCATCCATCTCTGTGACGGCTCCATCCGCGTCAGAGCTCTAGGAAATTGGGTTTTCTGGGATACTGTTTTCTCTATTTTACTTGGCAATATGCCTGGCAGTGAAGAGCTTTAAATTTGGCATCTGTCATTGCCTATCTTGATCCAAATCACATAGCGCTAAATACCATGAAGAATGCTGCACAGGGGAAATCAGTCCTGGGCTGTGAAAGCGGGGACCTTCATATTACCGCGTGCTTGAGTGTGGCTATTAGAACTGTCAGCCAGATGCTTCCTGTAGACTTCCAGAAAGGGGAAAGGCTCTGAGCTACTGCGACCCAGGGGCACTGAGTGAAGTATGCAGAAAGTACATAAATCATGGGCACATTCATTTTATTGGCCCATGTGAGTTCACCAACCTCACCGTGGGTGACCCAGCTCTATCCCCAGACTCTCTCCCTTCTGCGCTCTATGCCTTCAAGGTACCGCCCATCTAGACCAGACCCTGCAATCATTTCACATGCTCCCCTAACAGCATCCTCAGGGCCTGTCATGGATTTTCATGTGTTTGCTCTATTATCCCTCCCTGCTTGACTCTCACACATAATGGATGATGCTTTAGTTAATCATCCTTCTCGCTCTTTTGTTCACCAGGTACCTCGGCCTTCAAGGGACTTCTTTATTGAGAATCAATGCCTCTCCTAGGTAATTGATCACCGTAGACCCGGGGACACTCAATTCATCCTGGAGGGTGGGTAATCATCATGAATAATCAAGACGCTGTGACTTCGATATTGCATGAATGCAAGCAAGCACTGGATCATCTCTTGTTGGAAACGCCAGATGTGTCTACCGAAGACAAGAGTGAGGACCAGCGGTGCAGAGGTGAGGTTCTGATGGGAGACACCAGGGGTTGAGCCAGCAGGTTCAGTGCCTTCACCCTCGCCTGCATGACACATTCGCCTCTCTACCCTATTTTTCTGCTCCTGGCAGATGACCACCGAGAGATGAGTGGATTTCCAGGATGCGAATGGGACGGGCTGCAGGCTGACGGGCAGGGAAGAAGCCCACTTTGTTGCAGAGAATTGCTGTCAGTTCTAATTTTAGGCTTCAGTAAACATGAGGCTACCAGAAACAGTTTGGTTCAGGAAGAACAAAGGGTCCAAGTTGGCTGGTGCACGCAAATTTCAATTATTAAAAAATTGAAGCAACTTCTGAATGGTAGCACATACTTTTTTCTCAAACAAGGGTTTTGTGCTTCATCAACTTCCATAGACTTCCACGGCGTCCATAAATAGGTCATCTCTATTTTCTTTGTCACCAACAAGCTCCTCATGCCATTTTTTAAAATGCATTTATTCATCTCACAAAAGACTGTTTACAGTGTAATCATGGTCTGTATTTTTTCTTGCTTCCTGGTTTGTGCTATTTAAGGTTATAGGTATTGTTTAAGAAATTCAATCGCAAAATCTAGAAAGCTACAAAAGATTCATTTCTTCTTTCACCAGCTTTGGAGAGGCAACCTCTTTATTTCAGTTCTTTTTCATTGTTCAAATAATTTTCCTTCCACTTGTTAAAGTATGTTCTTTGTATGTGCTTTTAACTTTGTCCTCTGTACTTTCAGTGTTTGAATGTTTCATTTCAAAATAAGATGCCTGAATAAAATACACTCTGTAATAGGTAGGTCCTGGGATGGGCTCTCCCCTAGTTATGGTTTACAGGCACATACATGTCTAACGAAACATTTTAGGTACCTATGGCAGCCTCCACTATGTAACCTGTCTTTCTACTTCCTTCTGGATGAAGTCCTGTACATGCAGTCAGTTCCCAAAACAAATCTCAGCGAGTAATTGCATTCTTTACTAGATAGACCAACAAGCATATGACTGACAGCTAGCTGCATGTACTTGTCAACCTGGGATCATAGGCTCTGCGTGTCAGTGTCTGGTCCTCAACCACAGGTTCTAGGCACCCAGCCAATAAGGGATAGCTGGCTCTCTGTCTCCCTGGGGCTGTGCGTGGGTTGGGTTGTTGTTCTTGTTTTTCCTACAGCTTTCCTAGTGTCCTCTTTCTGTATTTAGTGCATGTCCTCACCTAGGCTTCACATTCTCCCTGCTGAAGTCCGAGGCCCCAGACAGATGCCATTTTCTTCCCAAGTGACACAGATTAGGAGAAACAACGAGTTTAATGTCATATAAGGGCAAATCAAGGCTGTAAAGTCATTCAGTAAGACGTGGTCCTTCAGGTAAGCTTCTAGAACTAAGGCCAGGTAACCAGTGAGGAAGGAATTCTCACATGCTGAGTGGTGCGCTTGCACGAGCCTCACTTCCCATGGCCTGCATCTGTGCAGAACCCCTCCTGCTCAGGTGGCTGTAAGCAGCTTTGGTCCACTGGTTGTGGCTCTACGGACGTTGTTACTATCTGGAATCACAGAGAAAGACATTCATACAGGGTCACTTATGGGCACGGCAGCTGGTGAACTTGGGACCATTGATTCAGCATTTTCTCATGCCTTTACCTTCAGCTCCATCTCTCTCCTCCTTGTTCCCGCCTACCTGGAAGGTGGCGTAAGATATGCAATGGAAATGGAAATGCAGTACAGATTCAACGCCTGTCTTTTAGGGATGTCTTATATTCCAGTGTGCTCCACTGGCTTGTTTACAGTTTGGTTTGGAGAAGGGTTATGGAGGGAACAAAAATGATCGTCAGTTGAAGAACTGTCAAGTGACTATTCTTCACTCTTTGAGTCAAGTTACTTGCAGTCAAATTGAGACACTGAGAATGGAAAGGGACATTATTTGTGAGTCCCCTGGACCACACAGGACCATTCTCTCCAACAGTCATCTTACTCATTGCCATTTAGAAGAAATTTGTTCTTCACAAATGTTACATTTTTAGAAACTAAAATTCTTTCAGTAGCAGTTGCACAGACATTTTGCAGTCAAATGTGAGCACATAGTTCTAGGGCTCTGCTAGGGGATGCTGCTGCAGAGTAAGAGCCCGGGGGTGCTGAATTTGGAGTCATACTTTCAATGGGATACGATAGAGTCATCTCTGGTCATCGACACTAGTCACTCATTGGTGTGGTCCCATCAATGCCAAGCAGTCTTTCCCCACCTAGAAAGTTCCTTACCTTTGCTCAGCTGGTGGCAAGTTCACATAAAGATGTCCATGACCAAGGCAGGTTTTCATCCTTCTTATTCTGCTCATCTGTCACATTCTATTTTCTCTCTTTAGTATGGATCAGGTTGATATAATGCTACCTTGGTGTTTTAACCAGAACAGTATGCTGCCATAGTAATGGGATTTACAAAAGGAATGGGATATGATATACAACAGCTGTGTTGAGAATGCTTTTAGCCCAGGAGGACAGGGAGCTGTGTTCAGAGAATAGTGGAATGTAGGCTGAAGGGAACATGCATCTGTGGGTTTGGAAGCACATGGAAGAGGCATTTCAGTTCCACCAAGAGGCCATGACAGACTAACAGGAAATGGCGATCTTTGCTTTGAATACCAAATGCAGTGGGCCTGAGTTTGGTCATAGGCTTTGGGAGCAGGGCAACTACAAACTGAAGAACTAAAAGATGCTGTGAAAGGTGCTGTCCTAAAGAACTAAAAGATGCTGTGAAAGGTGTTGTCCTAGTTTACCTTGTTAGAAAAGTGGGGAGGGGCTCAACGTTGCAAAGGCTTGGGAGGATGGGCTGAAAATACCGAAAAGAAAGATATGGGCTTTAGGATCTACGGGATTTGATAGTTAACTCGATTCATGGAGGGAAAGAAAGCAAATGTCTAGAATGACTGGGCTTCAGATTTGGGTGATACACTGTGTGGTGGTTCTGTTCATTAAGAGAAAATATAGAGGGAAATGGATAAAAAACCGCTGATGAACTAAGTTTGGGATGTGTTCAATATGAGACACAAGACCAATCTATAGATGACCTTGATCAGAACACCGGCCTCACACATACTTCAGAACAGACTGTCTCCATTATGAGGAAGGTCCTGTGAAGTACATGCCATCTATTATACTCGGAGTGACGTGAACGAGGGGCCTCAACAGTGCAGAACTTCTTGCTGTGGAATTTTGAGTGTCAAGTAGGACAATCAACCCTACTCAACTTTGGTGTGGTTTAAATATCAAGTCTAGGGGAAATACTTGCAGTTTCCAGAGTTTTTTTGTGTGTTTCTGAAGTTTTGACCAGAGACTGTCAACCAGAATAGTTAGGATTGGTACCCACTGAGAGACTTAACACAGTTACTAATGTGAAACGGGACCACTTCACAGTTAACTGGTATCATCAAACATCCCGTTTGTGGTTTTGTACTTTCCATCTGTATATAGGCATAGTCAGTGGTTAAAGGGTAAGATGGGCCAAGGTCTTAGAGAAGCAGAAAGAGGCTGAGCAAATTGATTCCCTTCCCAGGTGCCACAAGCTCAAAATACCGCTTCCCTCTAGCTCTGTTCTCACTTTACAGGGAAAAGCATCTTTCCTTGGTGCCTTTCTCTGATTCTTCATGCAGAGACAGTCACTCAAGTGCTTGACTTCCTGTTAAAAACCTTTCTCAATGCCTGACTACACCAATTTACCTGTAGGGCACAGTAGACTCAGGCCACCCATGACAGATAGCTCCTTGCTATTATTCTTCGAGGCGGCCCCAACAGCTTGGACCAGCCAGCGACAGATAGGAAAAGTGTTTTAGCCTCTGAGGTGCTTCATCATAACACGGGGGGGCTCCTCAGCCCTTTCTTTGACGGCAATTTCCTTAACTGACCTCTGACCTTTTCAGCTTCACTCCCCAGCGAGTTAAGGACCCTGATCCAGGAGGCAAAGGAAATGAAGTGGCCCTTCGTGCCTGAGAAGTGGCAGTACAAACAAGCCATGAGCCCAGAGGACAAAACAAACCTCCAAGATGTGATTGGCGCCAGGCTGCAGCAGCTACTGGTAGGAAAAGTCACACCACCTGTCCCTCCGACATCCCCAAGGGAAGTGGTTAGATTCTAAGTGGTCTAACAGATTAAATTTCTCTGAAGTACAAGACAGGCCCAACTCTTACAGTCAGCTCTGCCAGATTGACTAATGTGGGGGAAATAGCCATTTGAAAAGCGTCATTTCCCTGTAACCTCCTGTGGTAGAAGGACAAACCTTTTAACCTGTGAGTGAAGAAGGGTGGATGGAGGGCACAATCTGAGACCTGTTGTCTTGAAATAGTCCCATCTTCTTGGTGGATTTCAGTTGTCTTGGTTCTACTGTGCTTTAAAACATTTTTTTTAAATTTTGAAATAACGCTTTCTAGAAACTGGATTATTAAAAAAAAATCTCAGCAGGGCACTGGTGGCACCCGCTTTTATTTCCAGCACTTGGGAGACAGAGGCAGGCAGAGCTCTGTGAGTTTGAGCCTGGTCTACAGAGTGAGTTCCAGGACAGGCTCCAAAGCTACAACAGATAAACCCTTGTCTCGAAATCCAACCCCCAAAAGAAAACCAAAACAACAACAACATCAAAAAAAAACCACCTCCCCGCCATCTCATGTTGATGACTAAGCTATTGCTCCACTATTGATCCATGTCAGGTCATTTCTACACACTCTGGAAATCCTGTTCACTCTCTGGGCTCCTCATGACTAACAGCATTCTGGAAGCATCAAGACCAGGTCATGAATGCACTTAGTTTTCAAAACACATTTTTCAATGAATTGTAATGTAAGGTTTGAAACTGTTCCATAATGATCCTCTAGGTTTCACTAGTATCTGTTCTAATAACTCTATAATATTTAATTTCATT
This sequence comes from Ellobius talpinus, assembly GCA_001685095.1. Classification (NCBI taxonomy): domain Eukaryota; kingdom Metazoa; phylum Chordata; class Mammalia; order Rodentia; family Cricetidae; genus Ellobius; species Ellobius talpinus. The sequence continues at coordinate 132 of LOJH01003537.1, read as the reverse complement.
AAGCTTGGTTATTTTCTTAATTTGGCTAAGCATTTGTCTATCTTGTTGCCTTTTCAAAGAACTGTTTCTTTCATTAATTTTTTTAAAAATATTTATTATATATACAATATTCTGTCTGTGTGTATGCCTGCA
>LOJH01003536.1:23045-38707 GCA_001685095.1 Ellobius talpinus | reverse complement strand
ATCTGCTTAGCCCCAAAAGTGTTTCAGGACTCAGATTGCTTCCTGGGAAGGTACATCTATATCTAGGAGCAATTTTGAAAGCTTTAGTAGAAAGAGGTTGAGTTAACCTTTCTCCCTCTCCTTTGTGTTGAACTTGATCTGGTTACTAATTGTAGTGCGTCATTCTCCACGGATCGTAATGGTCCTGCAGCATTAGACCACGTGGTCATCTCCTGGCTGCTTAAGAGTGCACATAATGCATGGGATTCTTTTTACAGTGTGGTTAGTTGAGAAAATCCAACCACTGTGGCATTTCTTGATTGTGGTGTGTTTTAAGGGAGAAATTGCTGTTTTGTTTGAGACAAGATTTCTCTGTAGCCCTGACTGTTATAGAATTAACTTTGTAGACCAGTCTGGTCTTGAAGTTAAGAGTTCTACCTGCTCTGCCTCCCAAGTTCTAGGGTTAAAGGTGTGTGCTCAGCAAGTTTTTTTTTCTTACATTTGTTTATTTATTTGTTTGGTTGTTGAGACTAGCTCTGGTTGTTCTGGAACAGAAATTACTTTCTAAAAGGTACATTTTGTTTTTATTTAGGGTCTGAGAGAGGGCGCCTCGTCCTTTAGAGCTGGGTTGAGGCTGTGAGCTGAACTGTAGGTGCTGGGGACTGAACTTGGCAAGAGCACTGCACCACCCTCTTAACCGTCTCTCCTTCCCTAGAAATAGAAACTACTTCTGTGCTGTAGAATGAAGCTGCTGAATTTAGAAAGCAGACTTTTAAAACAACGAGACAAATGCTTTTTAAATACCTTATTTAATATTATAGAAAATTTAGAATTTAAAAAGCATTAGAAATACTGGAGACACATCAGTAAAAGTTACATAGGTATGTTTTAAATGCATATAATTCATTAATTGAATATTTATGAGAGACTGGTTTATAGTTGGAGCATGACCTGTGCTGTCTTCAGGGTTCTAATCCTATGCTTCCTCATTTCAGGCTGAGATAGAGCTGTTTGTTAACCGACTTGACTCCGTGGAATCTGTTCTTCCTTATGAATATACAGCGTAAGTTTCCTGCTTGGTTTTTGTATAAACTTTTATGTGATGCCTCACAATTCTGTGTTTAGAACTTTTAATTTCCCTACAGAAATAAATTTATACTCATTTCCTAAATGCTGAGGGCCTAAAGATTTGGGTAGAGGTGGTGGAGACAGGGTCTCACTCATTCTGGCTTCGAACTCTTAGCAAATCTCCCGTCTCAGCCTCTCAGTGTTGGGATTGCAAGAAGACACCACACCCAGCTCAAAACCCTTTAGCACGTGCTGTTCTGGAGCTGGAGAGATGACTCAGTAGCTCAGAGCACATGTGGTCCTCCAGAGGACCCGGGTTCAGTTCCAGCACTCATGCGGTGGCTCCAGGTGCAGAGGGTCCTATACCTCTTGGGGCCTTCATGGGTACCTGCACACATGTGGTGCCAGCATGTGCACACACAAGCAAATTCTGCTTGAAGAACTGGACTGTTCTTATGTCGCTTTGTAGCATAACAGATGTATCAACCAAACACGGATTTTCCTTTTTTACCTGATTATAAAAAAATTAATTTTGTTGCTTTTTAAATTTTTATTTATGTGTATGGGTGATTTGACTACCTGAATGTCTGTGCACCACACGCATGCCTGGTTTGGGGGCAGAAGAATGCATCAGATGCTCTGGAAGTGCTGTTAGAGCTGAAGATAAGTCACCATGTGGGTGCTGGGCTGGAAGCCATGTTGGGGAAGAGCCAAGCCCTGTCTGTCCAGCCCTAGCTGTTCTCCTTCTGTGGACAAGGCTGGCCTTGAACTCAACAGATCCGCCAGCCTCTGTCCCCCCCGGGGCTGGAACTCAACGTGTGCCACAACATCTGGCTTCCTATATATTTTTGAAGAGAATTCTGCTTCACATTGTCCTCAGAAAGAACCACTATTTTGTCTCTGAGACATCTTTTCCTCGGGATTTTTAAATATATATATCCATACTTGTATAGTTTTATTTTAAGCAGGAGTGAGTTTATATTTGATTTGCACCTTTCTCAGCAGGGTTCTCTTAAATGTCAGTCAGTATGCAGTCAGTTTAGTCCTTTTTTGTAACTTGTAAGAATTGTGTATAACCCAGTTGTTTACTAGTTATTTATTGGCATTTAATTTCCAGATTTTTTTAAAGTTATTGCTTATTATCTCATGTGTGGGTATGTTTGTGGGGTCACGGTTCCCAATCCACCACTGCATGGCTTAGCTAATTATAATGAGGTGGTCAGGCTTGTGCATGATACTTTACCCAGTGAGCCATTTTCTGCCTTTCCAAGTTGTGTTATAAAATGTGCTGCATAAAAATCCCTGTAGTCATTGAACTCCTGTATTCCATATTGGCTGTTACATAGTTCCTAGATTCTAATGGAGTTAAAATTTCTCTGTTGCTCAGGCTGGAGAGATGGCTCCATGGTTAAGAGCACTGGCTGCTCTCCCAGAGGACCTGGGTTCAATTCCTAGTACCCACATGGCAGCTCACAACTGCGTGTAACTCCAGTTCCAGGGGATCCAACACCCTCACACAGACAATACAGCCAAAACACTTGTGGTTACAAAATAAAATCATAAAAATTTTTTCATTGCTCAAAGAGTTCTAAAACACAATTTTTGCCATACAGAAAAATATTTGCCCCATAATCTAAGTGTATGTAAGAAAGGGCTGCAGAAGCCGAGTTGATAGTGACAGCCTACTTCACAGAGCCTTTGATGCCCTTGTCTGGTGTCTGTCTGTTAAGGCGTCGGCATGTCTACTTCAGTCTTTGTTCCTGGTGGGAGTACTGACTGGGTCTGATCCCTGAAACGCATCCTCCTCTCAGCGGCTGACTGTCCTGTCATGACACCAGTGTCACAGTGGATATGGATGCCCTAACTGGGCTGTCCCATTGAAGCAGAGCATCACTAAGCTAGCTCATAATACATGGCCATTACAGAAGAGAGGCTGAGGTGACTGGGTGCCATTTTCACCAGTCTGAGGTCTCATAGTGAAGGGATGGGTGGCCGCCGTATCTGGGTGAGGTAGTAAATTGGTACATCTTCTGGAAATGTCATCCTTAACATCCATTAAGAAGTTACAACAAGCTGGGTGGTGGTGGTGCTCACTTTTAATCCCAGGAATTGGGAGGCAGAGGCAGATGGTTCTCTGTGAGTTGAAGGCCAGCCTGGTCTACAGAGAGAGTTCTAGGACAGCCAGGGCTACACAGAGAAACCTGTCTCCAAAAAAAAAGTTACAACAAAAGATTAATCCTGAAAAAAAATGCCTGAAAAATAAGGCTATATTATAAATAATTTTATAATTAAATTTCGCAAGAATAATACAATGTTTAATTTTCTTCAAATCCTTAGTTGTATATAATATAGAGAGTTCTGGATCTGGTGGGACCTGTGGTGTTTGGGGTACTCCTCGCTGAACAAGCTGATAAAATACAGGGTCGTTCAAGATTGTCCAGAGGTGCTTACCTCATGGTTATTTTGTTTAAATGTTAATGTTCTTTCCTCAGGTTTGATTTTTGCCAAGCATCAGAAGGAAAACGCCCATCTGAAAATCTTGGTCAGGTATTATTTGGGGAAAGAATTGAACCTTCGCCATATAAGGTTTGTATTTATCGTGTTAAATAAAAATTATTTAGTAATAGTTTGAGGGGTTCTTTTTGTTATGAGAACTGTCTCAAATAACTTGAACCTTACCAATAAAGAGCTGTCCCCCCCTTCTTCTTAAGCTTATTTTATGTGCGTGTGTGTTTTGTCTGTGTGTATGTCTGTGCACCATTTATGTGCCTGATTCCCAAAGGGATCCCTTGGAACTGGAGTTACAGGTGGCTGTGAGCCGCTTTGTTGGTGCTGGCAGGAAAACTGGTCCTTAGCACTGAGCCATCTCTCCAGCCCCTAGTAGTAATTTCTTAAAGTCATGGTTTAGAAAGACTTTCTTCTCTTCGTAGTGTGTCATTGGTCTTTCTGACTGAGCGTTTACACAGCTCGTACTGTGACACAGTCTGGAGACGTCTGTGCCCTTTGCCGTGTACCGTCCCTCTTCTAGCCATGCGAAGGTTGTCTCTGTCACTTTCTGTCTGTTCCCTTCTGTTTGAACAGTGTCTATAGAGTTCCTCTGTTTCCAAGTGTGACATGCCTGGGCTTCTCGACTGGTATTTTGAGGAGATTTTTTAAATGTAGTTTTTGGTCTTTGTTTGTTTAGCTTGTCTTTCTCTTTGAATCACTAGAAGTGTTTTTGAGGAATGGGATACAGCTGACTTGGTACAGTGCTTTACCATGGACAGTAGCCCGGGATCTCCCCTCAGCGCCACGAAGCCAAGCATGGTAGCACAGCCTGTCATCCCAGCAGGAAGATCAAGTGTCCTCAGAGGCAGACTTGTCTCAAAGACGAAAAGAGTAGCCGGTCAGTGGTGGCGCACGCCTTTACTCCCAGCACATGGGAGGCAGAGGCACACGCATCTCTGTGAGTTCCAGGCCAGCCTGGTTTACAGAACGAGTTTGAGGAGAGCCAAGGCTACACAGAGAAACCCTGTCTCAAAAGCTGAAAGAAAAGAAGGAAAGTGAGAGAGGAGAGAGAAAGAGGTCGGAAAGAAGAGTCAGTTAGTGTTTGTGACATGCAGGGATCTCACCCTGCAGGGACACACAGCCTTTTGCGCACCAGTCATCTGCCTCTAGGCGGACCTCACTCTCGACATTTCTAAATGTGTGGAAGACTCTGGGTTCCTCCCTGTTGAGGTCAAAGGAGAACAGAAGGATGCTCAATGGAGAGAGTTGTGCACCTAGCAGAAACTTTAGGATCAAGATCTGTGGTAAGCAGGACAGGGTGGCATATGTTCCTGTAGGAATGCTAAGGGCAGCTCCAGGTCATCCTAGGCTACATAGCAAGGTCCTGTCCACAACCCAAAAAGTGTTAAATTCTTCAGTCCCAAGTTTAAAGATCATTAAAGACTCAGGCATATGAAAACATGGTGTTGGGAGGTGAGATTTTTCTCACCAGCTGTTGTCAATGTATTGAGATCTACACACACGTTTAGTTTTTTGAGTCAGCCCTGGCTGTCCTAGAACTGACTCTTTAGACCATGCTGGCCTCGGGCTCAGAGGCTCACTTCTGCCTCCTGAGTGCTGGGATTAAAGACGTGTGCTATCACTGCTCAATTAAGCAATATATTTTCATTTCATTTTGATTTTCTGTACTCTATTTTCAGATGTTTTTATCCTATTTAAATCTGCAGTAAAAGCAAAAGTGATAACCAGTAACAGAGGAGACTCCACATCTATCGTCTTCTCTGCCACTTTTTTCCTGTGACATCTGTTTAGGTCAGGAAAAATAGAGCATAAGACACTATGAAGATCATAAAACCTCATTCACATCTGAATACTCATTCATTTACTGGGTAAAGCATTTGTGGTTTAACTTCTTTCTTTGTACCCCGGGCACTGTTCCAGATAGAGAATATAACAGTGGACAGGATTAAATAAATCTCTGGCCTTTGTGACGAGGAAGAGACTGGAGACAGCTAAAGTGTTTAGTGTGCCAGTTACTTGGAAAGAACTCCTGAAAATAAAACAGAATGTGGACAGAGAATTTGCAGTTTTAAGTAGGCTTACTGAGAGGTGACATTAAAAAAATGTAAATTTAAAAAGTCTCACTGAGGTGACATTTAAGTAAAAGACCTTAAAAATAAGTTAGGGACTAAGCTACACGAATGCCTAGGGAAAGTATTTTAGAAGCAGATGGCAAATGCCAGTTCCCGGGTGTGAACTTGCCTGGAGTGTTCAAGGTACACAGACAAGTACAACTTGAGCAAGTGAGTGGTACAGAGCCTAGGGAGCGATGAGGGCAAAGAGTATCGGGACTCCATTGTAGAAGGAAGTGCTGTGTTGTACAGGTTCAGTGGTAGAGCACTTGCTAGCGTGCGGCAACCCCTGGATTCAGTCCTTGGCGCCGTCGGAAGCAGTGATGAAAACGTTGGGCCCTTCACCTCTGAGCAGACTTAGAGATGTCTGCGTCAGCTTGGATCTTCCCAGTCCCTCCCTCACTGTAGGGCGTGTTGAGGACAGACTCGGGGTGTAAGGAGAGGAGCTGGGACAGCCAGTTAGGTTTGACAGGACTTGAGACCTTAGGCATGGCTGCAAGGGAGGAGAGTGTGTAGCTGGAATCTTAGAATCAGCCTGTTCTTTTGAAAGTGGAGCTAAGAGGGCTTGGAGTGATGGATCAGTGGTTAAGAGCACTCTTCTGGAAGGCGAAGGAGGTTCGGGTCCCAGTACCCACAAAGCAGTTCAGGGATCTGACACCCTCTGCTGGCCACTATGGGCACTGCAGGCAGGTAGTGCACTACATGCAGGCAAAGCATAGGCATAAAAATAAAAACAGAAAAAGTGGAGCCAAGAGAATTGGCAAGGAATAGGTAAAGGTGTGTATTTATGATAATGGAGAGTGGCTGAGCAGGACACCCCTGGCCACCACAACCATGCACACGGCACTCCCTCTGCATGTACATGCACCACGCAGCATGGAATTTAAGTAAAAATGGGACAAAATTGGGCTTGCGTGTCATAAAAGGGATTGGTTTTCTTGAAAGCTAATAGCATGCTTAAATTCTTGCTTCAATTCTTATCAAAACTTAAGTACTGGAAGCTGTAAAGATAGCTCAGCAATTAAAAGCACTGGCTGTGCTTCCAGAGGACACTGGTTTGATTCCCAGCACCCACTTGGCAGCCCACAACCATCTGTCACTCCAGTTCCAAAGGACTCACCCCTCATCCTCCATGACCGCTGCATGCATGTGGTACACAGACATACACATAAAAATAAAGAGTGCTGTTAAATCCACAACAACTATGGTTTAAAATACAGAATTCCTCACTAAACATAAGGAGAGAAACATTCCTTTTATATCTCAGCTGTCTTGGATCACATCCTGACTGGCATTTCTTAGTTTGTGTCTTTTATACCTTGTTTTTTCTAATCTCTAAAATGTGAATAAGGAGGCCAGCCGTATTCATTTTTGGGTGGAACACGAGAGCCTTGATAATATGATATATGTGTAGAACATATGGAGCATTAGGAGAATGCGAGCTATTGGTATATAGTCAGATGTCATCCGGGCTGAGGAGATGACTCAGCTGACAAAGTGCTTGCTAGTAAGCCTCAGGACCTGAATTTAGGACCCAGCACCCACTTAAAAGCTGGGTACATTAGTGCATGCGCCTGTAGTCTGTGAGCTACAGTTCAGTGGTAGACCCTGTGTCAGGACTGAAGCGGAGAGTAGTGTAAGGATGGCTGACATTGGCCTGACAGGCCTCCATGTGCTGCACCGCACATGCGTACACACATGCGTGCGTGCACACCTCCTTTGGTCTTTTCTTTTTCCTTTACAGTTGAACACAGAAGTTGGGTCAGCTAACTCGAGTTGCCAGCCATTAGGTTGAGGCATAACTGGTAGCAGAGACAGTGCATATCTCTGTTTATTTGTGTTGACGGCTGTGCCTCTGACTCTGCCGTGTGAGTGCTTTCACTGACTAATTGAACCTTCAGCTTCAGGACCGTGGCACTAGCACTATGTCAGTGATGTGAGAATTAAACTGTCGGCTGGCAGATGGCAGCAGTGGGCTGCTCTAGTGGACGGCACTGCTGTAGCATGCCAGCACATACCGCATGCACAAGTACACGCTAGCCACGTGTGGTAGTCCATACCTACCGAGAGCCCAGCGTTTGGGAGGCTTGGGTAGCTAGAAGGAGCTTGAGCCCGCAGTCAGACTGTCGCATAGTAAGGCCTTGTTTCCAAAACAAACAAAATGGCAAGTCAGGTGGGCTATTTAGAAATGAAGCATAATTTTTTCATTACAAATTATTATACTTTATTTATGTAGTTGATGTGTCACAGTCTTCTGGAAATGTGGAAGTGTTTATATTGGGGCATTGTATTTGGTTCTGGTTCTGGAGATTGAGGGAGCCTCATGCTCGCTGCTCATCTCGTGCTCTGCCAGTGCCTTCTACCCCACCCTCCAGCCCAGAAAAGTGTTTTTAAAATTAACACTTAAATAGCTGGCAGTAAGTCATCGTGAAGCTGTCATTAATATTCTGTGAATGTTGTTTGTTTATATATATGAAGTAAATTCTGGGCTCAAAATTGGAAGAACCTCTAGTTTTTTAATTTGATTTTAAAAAAATACTGATATTTTACCTTTTTTATAAATAGAGTCATGAAAAATGAGCTGTCTAAACTTGAGTAAAGGTTATATCTGCTTTGATTTTAGATATTGAAATATGACATTGTGGTCACTGCTAAGTAAGTCTCCTGTCAAATACTTAATTGATACCTCCACTTGGACGCTAGCACAGAAACTATCAACTCCAGAAGTTCAGAACATGCTGTAGGGAAACGGCTTTACCTTCCTTTCTTCTAGATCTTATTTATATGGAGACGATGAGTAAATTAAAGTCATCAGAAGAGGAAAGAAGAACTTGTGATAAGAAAAGTTACAGACTTAACTATGAGAATCAGATCAAAGTTTCAGTGTAATTGAGTGAGCTGTAGTGCATGTTAGATGTTTATGACCAACATTAATGACTTAAGAAATTATCTGTTATCTTAGGGAGAACCTGCATCTTTTTGGATAATTTTTGTTAATGCTTTCTTTTTATGCAGTTCACATTTAATAAGGTCGAAAACTGTAAGCTCGTTTGCACGAAAACATACAATACGGAGAAGCCTGAAGACAAACAGAAGCTGGATTTCCTGAAAAAGAGCATGCTGCTGAACTATCAGCACCACTGGTGAGACAGGGTCGGTGGTCGGGGCTCCAAAGGTGCAGTTCCTATTTCAGTGTCTGTAGAAAGTGAATTGGAGGTTACAGAAAATATAGCAAATTAACTGACTTGTGTCCATGCCAGAGCAGTACTAGAGCATAGTTCAAAGTACTGTTCCCCGTGCTTAGATCACGATCGTGGAGGTGCTCTGCTGCCTTTACTCAGCAGGGCTGCTGCACTGCTTCCTGTGGCCGTGTGTGGTTGAGACGGAGCACGTCTGTGCTGTGGGGGAAAGAGGAGCATTGGCAAACCCATTCAACATTTGCCAGTAGCACCTTCTTACAGATTACAGCTACTTCGTGCTTTTTAACCAAGCAGCGTTTACAGGTTTACCAGTTTGTGTTGAAATCAAAAGCATTTTGTTTTGTTCTTCAGTAGTATACACTTACTATCCAGTATTCAAATGTAAAAGACATTGACGGCTCTCCAGATCCACCCTTTTCAAGATCATTTTGCTTACACACGCCTGTGTTCCATGTAGATTCATGGTGTATAGAAGTTTTTCCTTTAGAGAAACTAAGTTGCTACTGGTTACTAGCATTCTCTTTTCTTCACTCCTTGAACTTGGTGTTGGTGTCTCAAGCTGGAAAGTTTATAGACACCCAGGAAAATGAGGGGCTTGAGCCCCAGTTCAGACTTGGAGTACAATGGCTAGAGCCTCTCACCACTCGTGGGTTCAGTTCCTGTGTGCCAAGCTTAGACAGCGAAGGATTCCTAGGCAGGGCGGTCCTGGAGCCTCCATTCATGCATGAACTTGTTGGTCAGGCTGGTTCTCATAGCACTGGGCCTTGTGCCCTGTTGAAGTAAGTGTCCTTAGATATGCAGGCCCTGGGAGAAGAAGGAAGGACGTAGTGCTGGCAGACGCAGGCCTGGCACACCACCCACTGGCTCCGAGAGGCCCTGAAACCAAGAGCTTTACTGCCTGAGCTGCTGTGCAGATGCATCACGAGACCAGTGTGAGCTGGGAGCCATTTCTCCTTGGTTGTTTTCTTTCCTACAAATTATTCTTCATACTTAAAAGAATATTTAGAGTTGTGTTTCTCTTAGCCCTTTTCACCTCCATCTGTTCTAGCAGTGGCTCATTTGTTGACTGAAGCACAGACCTCGGCCTGCGGTTATTTTAGGTCTCTCGTACCATTCTCTTCTGAGAGTACCGTTGAGACTTTAGTCCTGGAGACAATGGGAGCAAAGACTAGGGTGTTTGGTTTGGTGGCAGAATGTGGTAGGTAGGCCTTTGCTTGGTTCTATCCCAGTACTATAGATAGAGATAACAGGAGATTTTATTCCTCAGCAGCATCCATACAGGAAGGTACTGAGAAATCTTTGGCTAATCTTTGCCAAATCTCTAGGTCCTATCTCAATGCCAGGATATGTTATAAGAAGAAAGGCTATTTAAAGTAGTTTACAAAGTTATAAGGCATTCACTAGTAAAATTTACAAAGCAGTTTATAAAGGCGGTTGCCAGCAAATGACTGCTTCTAAAAGTCAACTGGAAACTGGTAAAAATAGTTTTTGCTGTTGAACTGGGAAAGTTTGATAATCAAGTCCACGTCATGAACAACAATTTGGAGACTAGTAATTTTATGCCTTAGTCCTTAAGCCCCAGGTCACTGGTTTTGGAAACATTGTTTCTCGGTGGAGGGATTACTGAAACTGAGTTGAGTATGTTTCTATTTCAGAAGGTTTAGACTAGTAACTTGACTCCAAGCATAATTGGCAGAAATAAAATGTGTCCCTCAGAATTGGAAAGACCTTCAGGAGTACTGAACTCTTATGGAGTCTTACTGTGAATGTAGTCGTTTCATTGTACGAAGTTGCTTTAGGGAGGCAGAGGTTATTTTCTAAATTAAACAGTGTATGCTTGCAGAAACCCCACAAGTAAGAGTCGACTAGCGCTGCCAGCTGTTTATTCTCCACCCTCCTGGGTAGCACTGTTTGTCGTGCATGCTTTTGGATTTCTGCATTTGTGAGTGTATGAGAGGGCAGATGTTGTTAGAAAATAACAAAGCTGACATATGATTGTGCTTTTCATTCTGTTACGTGCTTCCTTTGTTTAAAGAAATGCTAGGTCAGATTCCTTTGCACATTTATACTTCATTCGTTCATACAGTTTTATGAACTCCATGATGTGAATGAATGGTGATTTTTTTTCTACAGAGCATTGTATCCATATATATAATTTCATCGTCATTATAGAGAAAGGTTAATGGGATATAATTTTCTTAATTGAGTTGAGTACCTTTCCCTTTTTATTTGGGTCATTTAAAGGTGGGTTTGAGATCTTTGGGGCTGACTTTATCCATAGCCGGAGCAGCTCCATCATTCTAGAGCCTGTTTTTGATCCCCATGCTGGTACCTGAACTCCTTCAGCTGTGCCATCTGCTCTGTCCCTTTGCCTTCTTGGGTGGGAGCTGGAGGGGGGTGGGGCACATGCATTACTGAAGACCAAGTATAGGGTCTTACTCATGCTGAACAAGCACTGTACTGCTGAGCTGTGCCTCAGCCCTGTATGGTGTTTGAACAATACAGTCGCACTCCTCAGCTAGTGGCCTTAATTCTTTCAGGGTTTAATGACGCAGAACCGCATATGCAGCTTATGGTATGGAAAGAGATTTGAAGCTAACTTTAGCATATTTCATCTCAGATTCTACCACTTCAACAAAGGAGAGTGGAGTGCAGTTTTCAAAACTGCAGAGATCCTCATTGATAGAAACCACACAGTAGCACTTCATGGCCAAGTTTCATTCCCTTTGGCTACAATTTTGGTTATTGCAGTCTAATCAAAAGCTTGTGTAACTGAATTATTGGGAAAGTAAGTACATCTTTATAATAAAGTTCTATTGGTGGCAGTGTTTCCCACAGAGGCCCTGAAATGTAGAGGGGGAAGCCTTCTCTACACTAAATGAGTTCTTTCTGGTAGACAGTTGGGACCAGTCACCCCACTGTTACCCTTGGATTCTTCTTCCGCACTCTGTTGCACTGTGGCAAATCGGGGATAGGGTTGAGTTATTTTATGTTAGAAATTAAGTGCTGCTTCCTGACTTAGGAAAGCATTTTAAATGATATTCTTAAAATTTTCTTACATTTATTTCAAAGGGTTTCTCTTTCTGTTTAGTACATTCTAATACTTTAGCTATTAACATCAAGGCATTAAATAAATTACAAATAAGTGAAATGTTTGTTTTTAAAACCCTAGTTGCCTCCTCGCTGTAAGTAATTCACTCCTTTCTGCCACCAGCACTCTTCTTATATGTGGCGTTTTCTTTCTTGTCTCCTGTATGTACTCACTGGGTATATATCATTTATGTCTAAAGCAACTGACTGATTATTTAGTTCCCCACAAAACTCTGAATTATTTATATAGCATCGTTTTATGTTTATAATATTTTATAATATTACAGTCTTTTGGGTATAATAATAAACAGTTTAGTAGTATAGGTGATTCTAAAATTTGGTACACAGAGTGCTATTAAGTAGCACTTAAATATGACAAGACATGTTTTATTAGGTCATTAACATACACCTTGGGTGAATATAGAATCATAATTTTACTTCCTAGTGCACGCATTAATTACAAAATAAAACATGCCCTGGAGTGTAGCCTTATGACTAATACAGCTAGTATATTTTGACTAATTTTTTATTTTGTATCCTGTAGTGTGTTCTAAGCATAGAGGACCACACTCCTGGGCTATAATGCAGCTTCACAATGCTACAGAACTTCATTATTCTTTTCATGTTTTTTCACTATAAAGTTTGAAAGATTTTCTTCTCTTGCTTTATAGCAATGTTTCTTTTACAAATCACTTGGATTTATAAGTTTTAACAGAAAATACTGCAATTTCCGCTTATTTTCTGCGCCCTTTAGTTAAATTTCATCTTGGAGTTGTATTCTTTGTCTTTCTATCGAGTTGCTATAATAAACACCATTTATGTCTGCCTAATAAGCTCCTAAGGAGCCAGATACATTGCTCTGCACCTTGTTCCAAGCTTCAGGTGCTCTGCTGAAGGGGAAAGTTATGCTCGGGTACCTAGACGATGTCATTAAATTCACAGCTGCAGCACACTGGTTTATAGAACGCCTTTCCTGTCTGCATTGTAGTTTCAAAGCCTCTGTAAAATCTACTCTTACATAGTGTATCATAGGTTTCATCAAAGCATTTTTTAATTTGGAATCTTAAGACATTTAAAAGCCGGGCGGGCGATGGTGGTACAGAGGCTGAGGCAGGCGGATCCCTGAGTTCAAGGCCAGCCTAGTCTATGTAGTGAGTTCCACGACAGCCAGGGCTACACAGAGAAACTGTGTAGATAAAAACCAAACCAAAATAAAGACTTAGAAATGTTTACATTTCATAAAACGATGACCTTGATCTAAGCAGTACTGAGTTGTGTTTACTAGGCTCTCTCCTAACTTGACTTTTACCTCCGTGCACAGGATTGTGGATAATATGCCTGTAACGTGGTGTTACGATGTCGAAGATGGTCAGAGGTTCTGTAATCCTGGATTTCCTATCGGCTGTTACATTACAGATAAAGGCCATGCAAAAGATGCCTGTGTTATTAGTGTGAGTCTGTGGTAAACTTTGCACTGTTTTTTAGAAGGAGAATTTGATTTTTAAACAGTATCGCTCCAGGCATAGAGTGAATACTGTTAGGTGTTCTCGAGTACATCGCTTACATCTTAAATTTAAGGTGGATTAAAACTGTCCACATTTAACTCTAGAATTAAAACAATGCAGATGTGTTAAGGTTTAAGTCTTTACTCTAACTCAGTTAAAAATTACATTCTGTGGCTGGAGGGATGGTAATGCTTTTGCAGAGGACCTGAGTTTGAGCCTTAGAACCCATATCAGGTGGCTCACAACAGCCTAGCCCTCTAGTTCTGAGGACCTCTTCTAGCCTGCAAGAGCACTGGCTCTCAAGACACATGATACGTAAATACTCACAGATCTGCCTGCCTCTGCCTCCTGAGTGCTGGGATTAAAGGCCTGCACCACTATGCTCCCCCAAAAAATAAATCTTTGAAAGAATTTTTAATTTAAAAAAGAAGTTAGATTGAGGGCCAGTGAGGTGGCTCAGTAGGTAAAGGTGCGTGGTGACCTGAGTTCAGTTTCAGGGCCCACGTGGGCAAAGGAGATGACTGACTCCGGACCTCCAAACATGCCCGCTCGTAGACAATAGAAATTATAGTCGTAAACCTTCTGTAAAGGCAAAGGTAGAGTTATTAAGGAAAAGTAAGAAAAAGACTGCTAGCAGTGGGAGGGGCTCTGAGGAGGATCATGCGATGCGTGAATCTCATGCATCAAACCATGTAGATTCCGGAGTGTCAGAAGGCTTCTCCATAAGTTCAGAAGTTACATTGCAGAAGCTTGAGAATATACCTTTTGTAAGACCTGTTTGTCTTTGAAGCCCTACTTTTATGATGAAAATGGAGTACTAAGAACAGATATTGATACGAAATTGTTATTAAGATCAATATGTAATAGTCGCTAATTCTGTATTGGTTTGTTACTGCTAATATTGGATATATAAGGTTTTTGTGTACTCAGACAACCTAATGCATATGATCTGATAAGTTAGCATGAATCTCATTCTATTGATTTATCCTCTTGTGAAGTTGAGCAGAGGCACTTGGGTGGTCAGGGTATTCATTGAAACAGGTTATAGAGTCTGGAGAGGGGGTGCTATTAAAATGTGGGTGATTCTGCATGTTCATGTTGTTATTTCTTCTTAACATTGTATTGTAAGTGAAAAGCTAGAAAATATTAGTTACCTAGTTTAAGCAGATATTTATTAGTTTTATGTAAAATTAAGACCTTAGAAAGCATCATTTACCTTCTACACTTCATTTTGGCTTATAAGGACTTCAAACTTAAAACCTTAGCATTGTACTAGGGCAAGTTTAAATTGTATCTGAATGTATTTGTTAATTTGTCATCTGTGAAGTACTGTGCTTGATTCTCCCATAGGCGGTGTTCTCCCTTTAACTTTTTCTATTTCACAGTCAGAATTCCACGAGAGAGATACTTTCTACATCTTCAATCATGTTGACATCAAAATACATTATCATGTTGTTGAAACTGGGTCCATGGGAGCAAGATTAGTAGCTGCTAAACTTGAACCAAAAAGGTAAATATACAACTAGGTTAAAAAAAACCTATTGCAACCATGTATGGTGGCTCGCACTTACAATCCTAGCACTTTGGGAGGCTAAGGCAGGAGGATTGAGGTGAGTTCAGAGTGAGATACATACCTCAACAACTCCCCTAAACCAATAACAGATATCAGTGAAACTTAGATCTAAATAAGTATTTTGAGACCAAACACTTATTCCTTAATCATTATTCTGACCTTTGCGGATTAATTACAGTGAGCACTCCCTTCAGTATTCTGTTTCTGAGATGTTTATAGACTGTACAGAGAAACAGTCATTATTATTTCTCTGTAATGGGGAACTGGTCAAATTGAGATGCCTTTCTTCTTCGTTTTGTTTTGTTTTTCCTCCAGGAATCTTCTTCACACCTTTTTGGTTTGTTGTAGTAAGTACTGAGTGGTTGGCACAATGTCCCCTTTGTAATGGAAAGAGCATCTCTTCGGTGACAGATAGCTTTCCTTCTGTCAGGCCCACGTGACAGTTAGAGCCATTGTTTTAAAGTCTCCATGCCAGCCTTTGCAAGGGAGTTTTTTAAGGTTGTTCGGGTGTCAGCTTAAAAGTACCTGTTTTGATCCAGGCATGGTGGTGCACACCTTTAATCCCATTACCTGTGAGGCAGAGGCAGGCAGATCTCTGAGTTTGAGGCCAGCCTGGTCTACAGAGTGA